>CM043016.1:185128707-185272474 GCA_023690525.1 Holotrichia oblita | reverse complement strand
CGTATTTCTTTGAATTAGGATGAGTATGATCAATGTGAGGATAAAAGTGTTAGTTAAGTAACTGACAGATATTGCTAACTGGCAGATAAAATTTAGCAACTACAATGCTTTATCTTGCAGATAACTTCTATTTAACACTCAAGAAACGTTTCATTGCAATTATCTTATGAATCAAATTTTGCAGATAAAATTAACATTTTCTGGCAGTGGTTGACAGATCAGTCGGAGAAATTTGGATGGAAAGATTTGGACCAATAAATTTTCCTGCTACATCATCTGACCTGACAGCTCTTGATTTTTTTGTGGGGTATTTTAAAGTAAAAACTTTACGCAAATGACCTGCTCGACATGTGGAAGTTGGAGATGACCTTGTAGAGTAATTTTTGTTGACTTTAATTAATTGAAATTTTGTACTTAAACTACAAAACATGCAATAAATGATACTCTTCTGTTGAAGCATTTTCACGTTATCTTAATTTGTGGACATTCTGTACATTTAATCTAAGATTTTCCGATGTGTTCCGATGAGTTTTTGTCGTAAAATCAATAATAAAGATTTTTTTCCTCTTGTCAACTCCATCTGGGGGCAGAATTTGGAATAGAGATTCAATTTTGTCCTGTCATATTCCGGTTCCATTTGAATTGGTGAATTTTTATAGGAGTCGTAACATTTTTACGTCTTCAGTGGCTAGCAAGCTGTTAATTAATATTGTATGGTGGGCGTTGTCCAAATTTCCTCAACTCAGTCTGCAACTCCGCTACTTCGGTCTCTGTCATCGTATACCCAAAGAATACATGATTCACCTCTTTCTCCTCCCAACAGACACCATTTGGCGATTCTACAAGCTTCAGCCGGTATAGATGCTCCAGTATCAACTTTTTGATCTCAATTTCGAGTGGATGAGCGCCCACATTGTATCCTTTTTTACTTATATCTTTGATTGCTCCTCGCGAGTCTGTTATAATGGTCATACTGACAACCTGCTGCTCTCTGGTTGGATTAATCCGCTGTTCCAATTTGAATAAAGGCGTAGCACAAAGCAACACTCTTCTGATTGGATCATCTTGTAAACAGGAATGTTTTAATACGTAGTTGTTTGCCAAGTACTCTATCCTATAACTAACCGGTAATACACAAGCCTCAGCATGCAGAGTGGCCACTGGGCCATCGCAATTCTCAAACCTGCATTCTGTATTTTCTAGAGCGATCCTAGTTTTGGCCTGTTAAGTCCAGGCATTAAGTAAGACGCATAGTCGATGTGCGATCTCACAAGCGCATGGTAAATGCTTATAAGACTCAGGGGGTCAGCACTGATTACTTGGCGATATTTTGAACGCATGTGAGTTCATCCAATTGTCGATCTTTGTCAACGCATCATTCATGTCTCTAAACATGTCCTGTAGATCCGATCCCTCAACCAGCACAGTTAAATCATCAGCATATAACACCATATCCACCTCTTCGGACGTACTTGACATTCAAATTATCAAATGTCAATGTGACCAACTTCTGAATCTATTTACTTCTGCAAGGAGGTGTTATTGTCTTGGACATTGTTGTATTATTGGAGATGATGTTTTCTCTTTGAATCCTAGACTTAGCCACGCACACCAACATTACGATGGATGAAAAAAATTATACTTAATTAATTATTTTAGAACGTCGAAAGTAATACCATTGAAGCAATTTCAACTGAAGGAGCCAAAATCCCTGCTTTGGGACAATTTTTTGATCGACAGTACGATCACAATCATTCTTATCTCTAACGTAATTTAAAGAAAGATTGGACGACCAATAAATCACACTAAATATAAATTCAAACGTATTTATTAACTGACCGTAAAACCGTAGACTATAAACACATCACATTAGTAATGACAAAATAAAATGTTTACAACTGAAACATAACAAAATTGTATATATGTACAATCGAATTCTTAAGGCTGTATGACGATATCAGAGTTAGCTGCGATCCAATCCAAGAAATTTGTTAACCTAGTGTGCACTGAGGGCCAACCCAATTCACATCCTAAGCCCAAACCGAACGAAACGGTACCAATCTGAAAATATATATTTATATAAACAATATATATCTTCCGTTCAAAAATGAAATTCTAATCGTAGAACGATCACTCACCTGCATATTTCCGGTAACCACTGGACTGCCAGAATCACCTCCGCAAGCGCCTACACCACCGCTGCCGGAAGTACAGATGTGGGTGCCCTGAATCTGGCCCAAGAATTGGACGTTGCAGAGCAAATTGGACATGACGTTGGTGAAGACTTGTCTGAGGACCGGGCTAATACTGGTTGCGGCATCAGAATCCATTCCCCAACCGCTAAGTCTTGCGGAAGCGCCATTGAAGCTGTTGGTGACGTCTTGGTGTCTTGGTAGAGCAATTAGTTGGATGGCAACTATTGAGAAAAAATCCAGATTGTAAAAGCTGATTATATGAATCCTATTTTTTTGCTAAAGATTATAAAATGATTTCAATCCATCACATTCTACATCTTGATAAAGACTTAAGACGCAATTTATTGGCACTGAAATAGACTTTCTGCCGGTGGGATAAGATGTAAACAGATTATAGGTAATCGATCATCATTGTCTCAAAAAACAAGTTATCTTAATTGGCAGCTGCGATAAGGACTTGAATTCAGATATATGAAATGAAATCTTTGTATATGTCCAGTAGATCCTTCCAACTTTTAAATCTTCAAGATCAACTTCATATTTTTCTAAACTAATAAATTTGGCAAACGTTGGACCGGCATGGGTGATTGCTTTAAAGTTTTGGCCAACCTCCAACAACTAAATGACACCAAATAAAATCACTTCTGAAATAAGAAATTATGCCAGCTACTCCCCCAAAGACACTGACTTCAACCTCTTTATATTTTGCGGCAATGTAACAGATACTGTATTAGCTTCTTATGTTCTATATAGAGCCCAAAACATGTGACCAAAGTGAGACTCTTTTGCTTACCACACCACCATATATCATCCAACATAATTTAATTGATGACTTAGATTATGTTGGATGATATGGTGGGGTGGTAAACAAAAGAATCTCACATTGTCCTATTTTGCAATGCAATATGCAATGGACTCTTTGGATATTACATTCCTTGTACCAATGAAAGGGCAGTTCTTCAGTTTACAAGACATCCAAGAGCATAACTTGAAGACAGAGGTTTGAAAAAATCTAAAATTTAATCTTATGACAAGAACAAACTATTGGAGTAACTGTAAAAGAACCAAGCTGTGGATAAATATGCTTTTGGCCAAATGCAAATGCCTCGAAGTTCTCTTGAAAATATTGAAGGCAACAGAATTGGCAGTTAACAAATCCAATAAGGACTTGAAACAGACTCTACTTCCCAAAACTGGAACGAAAAGGGAAGGATGGTGAAATGATATTTGGATTCTGATTGGAGACAGCAAACACCCAATTTCTTATCAGAATAAAGTTCCTGTGAGATCTGAAGACTCAGTAGAATGTTTGGAGAAGACATTAAAGCACTGGCGTTGCCCTTAAACGAAAGACTTCTTCTTTTATCACTGGAAAATTGTCTGAAATGTCTTTCTTTTATTTTGGACAATATTGCTGCAATTAAAGGTAACATTGGCTCAAAATTACAAAAAAATTGCAGTCATGAAATTAAAATCTTAAATAATTGAACAAAAACCGTGAAAATGGGCCCAAAGTTATTCCAATTCATGGCAATCAAAATGAGTTTTGTAGAAACCAAATTAAGTCCTGCAGTTTAAGCAATGTTAGCTGCAATTAAAGGCTTCATTGTCTGAAATTTAAAAAAAATTGCAGTCATGAGATTAAAATCTTAAATGATTGAACCAAAATCGTAGAAATGGGGCCAAAATTACTGCAGTTGATGGGAATGAAAATGAATTTCGTAGAAACCAAATTAAGTCCTGCAGTTTAGACAATGTTATCCACAATTAAAGGCAACATTGGTTCAAATTTAAAAAAATTGCTGTCATGAAATTGAAATCTAGAATAATTGAAGAAAAACCGTAAAAATGGTGCCAAAATTACCCCAATTGATGCCAATGAAAATGAGTTTCGTAGAAACCAAATTAAATCCTGCAGTTTAGGCAATGTTACCCGCAATTAAAGGCAGCATTGGCTCAAATTTAAAAAAAAATTGCTGTCATGAAATTAAAATCTAGAATAATTGAACAAAAATCGTAAAAATGGGGCCAAAATTAATGGCAATGAAAATGAGTTTCGTAGAAACCAAATTAAATCCTGCAGTTTAACCAATGTTACTTACAATTAGAGGCAGTATTGGCTCAAATTTTAAAAAAACTGCTGTCATGAAATTAAAATCTAGAATAATTGAAAAAAAACCGTAAAAATGGGGCCAAAATTACCCCAATTGATGCCAATGAAAATGAGTTTCGTAGAAACCAAATTAAGTCCTGCAGTTTAGGCTATGTTACCCGCAATTAAAGGCAGTATTGGCTCAAATTTTAAAAAAATTGCTGTCATGAAATTAAAATCTAGAATAATTGAACAAAAATCGTAAAAATGGGGCCAAAATTAGCCCAATTAATAGCAATGAAAATGAGTTTTGTAGAAACCAAATTAAATCCTGCAGTTTAAGCAATGTTACTTGCAATTAGAGGCAGTATTGGCTCAAATTTTAAAAAAATTGCTGTCATGAAATTAAAATCTAGAATAATTGAAGAAAAACCGTAAAAATGGTGCCAAAATTACCCCAATTGATGGGAATGAAAATGATGTTCGTAGAAACCAAAATAAGTCCTGCAGTTTAGGCAATGTTAGCTGCAATTAAAGGCTTCATTGGCTGAAATTTTAAAAAAATTGCAGTCATGAGATTAAAATCTTAAATAATTGAACCAAAATCGTAGAAATGGGGCCAAAATTACTCCAGTTTATGGGTATGAAAATGAATTTCGTAGAAACCAAATTGAGTCCTGCAGTTTAGACAATGTTATCCACAATTAAAGGCAACATTGGTTCAAATTTAAAAAAATTGCTGTCATGAAATTAAAATCTAGAACAATTGAAAAAAAACCGTAAAAATGGGGCCAAAATTACCCCAATTGATGGGAATGAAAATGAGTTTCGTAGAAACCAAATTAAGTCCTGCAGTTTAAGCTATGTTACCCGCAATTAAAGGCAGTATTGGCTCAAATTTAAAAAAATTGCTGTCATGAAAGTAAAATCTAGAATAATTGAACAAAAATCGTAAAAATGGGGCAAAAATTACCCCAATTAATGGCAATGAAAATGAGTTTCGTAGAAACCAAATTAAATCCTGCAGTTTAGGCAATGTTACTTGCAATTAAAGGCAGCATTGGCTCAAATTTAAAAAAAAATTGCTGTCATGAAATTAAAATCTAGAATAATTGAAAAAAAAACCGTAAAAATGGGGCCAAAATTACCCCAATTGATGGGAATGAAAATGAGTTTCGTAGAAACCAAATTAAGTCCTGCAGTTTAGACAATATTACCCGCAATTAAAGGCAGTATTGGCTCAAATTTAAAAAAATTGCTGTCATGAAATTAAAATCTAGAATAATTGAAAAAAAACCCGTAAAAATGGGGCCAAAATTACCCCAATTGATGGGAATGAAAATGAGTTTCGTAGAAACCAAATTAAATCCTGCAGTTTAAGCAATGTTACTTGCAATTAGAGGCAGCATTGGCTCAAATTTTAAAAAAATTGCTGTCATGAAATTAAAATCTAGAATAATTGAAGAAAAACCGTAAAAATGGTGCCAAAATTACCCCAATTGATAGGAATGAAAATGAGTTTCGTAGAAACCAAATTAAATCCTGCAGTTTAAGCAATGTTACTTGCAATTAGAGGCAGTATTGGCTCAAATTAAAAAAAATTGCTGTCATGAAATTAAAATCTTAAATAATTCAACAAAAAAAGTGAAAATGGGGCCAGAATTACCCCAATTGATGCCAATGAAAATGAGTTTCGTAGAAACCAAATTAAATCCTGCAGTTTAGGCAATGTTACCTGCAATTAAACGCAGTATTGGCTCAAATTTAAAGAAAAATTGCTGTCATGAAATTAAAATCTAGAATAATTGAAGAAAAACCGTAAAAATGGGGCTAAAATTACCCCAATTGATGACAATGAAACTGGGTTTCATAGAAACTAAATTAGATGTAACTTAAGCTTAGACAATGTTACCCCAATTTGATTGATATGCAATATAAATAAGTTAGAAATTAAATTAAATCTTACAGCTGAGTGGTACTGGCTCTCCAAGATTGATAAGAGCGATGTCATTGACTAGAGTCGCAGGGTTCCAGGCTTGATGTTGTGTGAATTGGTTGGTGAATCGTCTTACTTGCGAATCTTCCAATTCATTCCATCTGTGGGCTCCTAGGACGACTTGAGCTTGAATAATTCTTCATGGACAAACAAAAAAAATTAAATTAAAGTCATTTAATGACAAAACAAATATCTAACTTACCCGTCTAAGCAATGAGCAGCAGTCAGCACAAACGATGGAGAAATTAGGGAACCACCGCAGAAGAAAGTACCTTCAGCTGCAGTCAACAACAGGGCAACCTAGAAGATCGAAACGTCGATTTTTAAAATTAATTTATTCGAATTATAAAAAATTTACCATAGACGGAATCGAGTTCGGTGTGGCTTCGGTACCACCGACGATCCTTCCTAGCGGTTTGGATTGTTGTGCCAACTTCTGGATGTTCTCCGGCAGCTGAAGTCTCTCGTGAGCAGGCCTCACCGAAGCCCAGTCGATGTCATCATAAACGTGATCAGCCTATTACATATTTAGATCGAATCAGTATCGTCAAAGTTATTCTCGTGTTTATTATTTACTAAAAACTTACACTGACTAGCGCTACAAGAGCTAAAAGTCCTACGAAAACTTTCATGATTGCTGACTGAGACTGTGACATAACACGTTAAAAATTTACGTCTTATATAGACTTTAATAACTTGAGATGCGATGTAATCTACAGATTAATATGCCGATATTAGAAGATGGCAAGAGATAATTGTTATAAATTATGTTTTAAATGCGCGGATTAGGCGTACTCTTTGCGAAATATTTTTTTATGATTTATATCGGTTCAAATTTAAATTATCTCACGATTAATACAGGATTAATGCTTTTATATTGATGTGAAAATAAGTGCGGCATAAAAATAGGTGTTATTTATATAAAATAACATTCAAATTTTGATTTATCAGCCGTCATATTATTTTTATCGTTAATTAATTAATAGGTGGCATGCAGGTGTTATCGTTGATTGAAATATGATCTTATATGTATTTGATTTACAAGCTTCATAACACTTGAATAAGGGGACTTTTATTGAAATGTACAGTCACTGATAGAAGTAATGTCTTTCCCCAGAGACCCGAAATCAAACCTTTCTTCCTAATGGGAGTGGCTTGTTTTCATGCGTTGTCACAAGTCGGTACCTACGTCATTTACATATTTACCTAGAGCGATTTATTCCCACTAGTTTAATTTATATTTACTTGTTGAAACTTAATTTTAATAATTAATAAATAAAAAACACAAATTTTTAGTTTGAAAAATATATTATAACAGTAATTGAATTTGTATATTTTCATCATCTGATGAAGCCACAGTGTGGTGAAACATATGTAGTTAGTGTATATTTTTGAAACTAAAAATTTGTGTTTTTACTTATTAATTCCCTCCAATCAATTAGTTATTTAAAATCAGCCAGTGATGGTGAACAGGAGAAATGGATTTTTAAACTACATAAGTGCAAAGAAATAGACATCACACCTAAACACATTCAACTAAAAACTAACAATAACAGCAAAGCAGCTACAGCAGCAGTAAAAGATAAAAGAAGAACTAAAATGCCTCTACGACAACAGAGACAGCCTTTCAATACACCTTAAGGTGCTACATTCTCAGTTATCTTTTAAACTTAGTAACTTAGAGTTCGATTTTTTATGCGAAACTATATTCATGATAAAATAAATCCCATAGTACACAAAAAATTCTTAACCCAAAATAAAAAGCTGGACAAACTGCGTACCTGTAAACACAATTCATATATAGCCTTCTAGGTACTTTTTGTTGAAAAGTTGTTGACAAAGTTCAAATAATACTCAAAGAAGAAAAAATTAATCAAAAAGTTGGGCTTTCTTCTTGTAACTAGATATGACAATACACTGGTGTATGATTTTGTAGATAAAAATGTACTTAATTTGTGTATATAAATATTTAATCAAATAAAAGACGACACATTGTTATGGAGTATACCAGCATTGTGTAGGAGCCTGGTCTAGTCCAAAGTTTCTAAAGTTGAAGTGTGTCAATCAAAACTGACAAGCATACAGTACTTGGAGATGGAATTAAACCCAAAAAGTTTATATCTGGTTAGCTTTTTATTAACTTCAATCACAAGGAATTTTGAACTAATAATTCCAATTTCCGACTGTAGGAAACTCAACCTCCTTTGACCAACACAAACCTCGTAATGAAAGTTAAACTCTTACTGATGTGATCGGTTTTAATTCTAATTAACAGGCAACACTTTAATGTAATACTTGTAGATAAATATTTTATGCCAGATGACCAACAACATCGTTTAAATTTAACTATACACTATGATTCAACATTAATTCCATGATAAATATAATAAGAAATCAGAAAAAATTACTGGGTGCGAAAACTACGAAGATGGGCGCTTTTCCATCTAATGTATTCAATTGTCATAATATTTAATGGTTTAAAACTATTTGTTTAGAACTTATTTGTTTCAATGTAGAGAATAACTTATGAAACCTTCCCTTTGGGCGACTCTTTCTGCTGCAGGAGTTCTCTTTCTACTTCTGACTGTGTTTGGGGCTAGTTCATTTTGATATTTTTGTCTTTACATGGTTAGATTAGATTAGATTAAATTGAGTGTGCGTTGTGTAGGCAATGCTGCCACTCTTCACTGTGACTTGTAAGATCTATTGTGGGTACCCTTAATCTTTGAGTCCAAATTAATCTCCAGATATCTGAAAAAGTCTAAGACTTTTTGGGAGGCTATAATTGTAATACTAGCCGGTTCTACGTGCGCCTGTTCGAGGTAATGGAGTCCCTGTCGGACCACCGCCTCCCAATTGCACATAATGTGTTCCGTCATGTTTCCGCATATTGCAGCATATGTGCACGGATATTAAGATGAAATAATGTCTAAATCGTGATTTATTTCTAATTTGTTTATTATTATTTTCGAATAGAGCTCCGAAATTTCGGGAAGATGTTCTCAGGTAACGGATTAGTACGAATGACTTACGCCTCCAAAATGGTATAGTTCCCCTGGATTTCCTGAAAGTCGCTAGCTATCAGCTAAATTGTGTATGTGGGTAAAATACAGAGTTTAGAAACAGGTTTTTAGTCTACATATTGTTGTCTATATGTAGTTACAATTAATTACAGATTGATAGACTGAATGTCGGGTCCCAAACCATCAAGAGATCGAGGAGAACAAAAAGCCAAATAACCTTGCCAAGGAAGCAGCAAAAATGCCTTCCATTGGACCTTATCCCTGTTGTGTACTGCAAAGCCACCTAAAACAAGCAGTTAACAAATGGGAGGGCAACAGAAAGGCCTCCCATTGGCAGAATACGCCAAGACAAAAGCAGGCGAAAGCATCCCATACTACACAAAAAATTCTTAACCCAAAATAAAAAGCTGGACAAACTGCGTACCTGTAAACACAATTCCGTTCACAAACCTTCGAATAATAGATTCACTAATAATTTTAGTTTTTATGGGCGTTTTACTAACATTACAAATGTAGTATTCGCATCTGAAGAAGTCAACCTTTTATCTAAAGGCTTTCATTTTAACTTAAAACCTGACAGACCTAAAAAATTTAGCGATAGAAGCAGACCTATAGACCGTCTCAACCTTAATATTCAGTATGTGTCTTATGCAGATACACTACATAGATGCCAGTTCGCCAATGACAAGTTAGGTTGATAAGTCATTTTAAATAACATGACATTTTAAATACTTGTAGGTTAGGTTATTCTAAAACGAAACTATCGGGCGATCGAGAAAGATTGTCTGAATAAAACTACTTTCCCAAGTCGATAAGTGTGTACTTATTTCCATTTATGCGTCTGAAGTTAGCAGTATAAAAAAAATAGTGAAGATAATGTCATTTTTCAAGTTTATTTATTCATTGGCGTCCGTTTTTTTGACAAATACCAACCTTAAACACGCTCGATAATAAACCGAACTGACAACTTCGTCTTGATATAAAAAGAGACAGTTTATTACAAATCGTTTAAGATAGTATGAGAGGTATATATCCCATAAGAGACCGTACTGAATACTAAGGTTGAGACGCTCTATAGCTATTAGTAAACACAAAGACAACGTAAATCATAAATACCTAGCCAAAGACCCTATAGAAAGTCATCAAATTTGGACAATAAATGTTAGTAAAGAAAGTAGAATACTAAATACGATCAAACAAAAAACAATAGATAAGTAACAGAATTATTTTCACAAAAACTGATAAAGGCAACACTGTAATCGCGATCACAGAGGCAGAATATGTACCTACAGAAAGTCGAGGATTTTCTTAATATCAACTCTTTCGTTAAACTAAAATTAGATCCCACCACGAAATTTCAAAAACAAGTAAAACAAACAATACCTAAATAATTTTACTATCTGCAAAAGCAGATAGTAAAATAAGCATACGCGAAAATCCAAAATATACTAAAAATTAAAATGTAGCTGTGTTTGTTAATAGTTAACACACCAGTCACTGAAGTAGCGCTAGTAGTATGTTCCTAACTTCATTCGATGAAAGAGTTCGTGAATATTTATAGAGGTGTGGCTCATATCTATTATCTCTGGCTGTGTCTCTGGTCTCTGGTCAGTTCACGGGGTAGAATCTCTTATGGCAAAGTTGGGGCAAACTATTGAGATAGGATAAGTAGGGAGACGCTATCACGTGGCTAAAACGGCGCAGGTCGGCCATATTGGTACACCATTTTACGTCAAATACGTAGATTCTAGTGTATATGTCATGTACTACTACAAGACATAATGGTTTCTTGTGCTCTACCTAGTTGCAAGAGTAGAAACAGCGTTAACAAGAAGAATTCGTCGAAAATAACATTTCATAGGTCAGTGTTTAACACAAAAGCAATGCGCAGAGTTGTGTGCAGGGTCGTAAGCGGACCTACTGAGGCAGCCATATTGGTAAACCACTTAAGCCCCGCCCAGTGCGCCGTTTTGAACATACAGGCAACGTGCTTCATAGCGTCTCCTTAGTATACAAGCTCAATGGGGCAAATATGAGTAGTACATGACTAAACCCACGAGATGTCGTTGGGAGTAGTACGCAGTAAGTGCGCAGGTGCCATCAGGATTCCCAGGAGTCGTTGCACGCTGTTATGACAGACATCTGTTTACTCACCATTATTGTTTTTGTTGTTATGGGTCGTAGACATCTTTTCATAGTGTTAGTGTGTGATTTCTTTTCGCTGTATCTAATATTTTCATAACGTTTGGGTAACACAATAACTATTTCTATATCTTTATAGCGTTTGCGTGAAAGATATTGTAGTTTTATGTAGTTTTTCTATCTCCTCCTAGCGTTTGTGTGACAGATAGTGTAGTTTTTCATAGTTCTTCTATCTCTTCATAGCGTTTGTCTGGAAGATATTGTAGCTTTACGTAGTTCTTCTATTGTCTAAGACCCGATATAACCTAATTAATGCATAGACTTATTGTATATTTCTAATAAAAACAAGATATGTTTATACAATATAGTTGTTCTTTTCACCGTTATTAACGGAGATTAATTTAGAAATCGAGTTCATCTTACTACTCACTGGTAGATGAACTAGGCATCTCAATTAAACTCTGTTAATAGCGTTCAATGAACAAAAATTTTCACATCATTTGAATAATTCATATTACCCGCCTTTTCGATTTAGTTCATGACTAAGGACGTAAGAGGGAGCGCATGTACTTTGCTCCAAGTGTTTACACGTGAGTTTCCGATCTATTTGTACCTTATCTATAGTTCCATGACAGTTGTTGTTTGATGGTTGTTTGCGAAGGATGTATTATTATATGGATAGCGCATTCTGTTCACCGATTGACTCCAACATTAAAGTGAGATAGAGCTAGAATACTTCGTATAAAGTTTTCTTTTGAAAATGGACCAAAAAATCGTCCCGTAAAATATTGACATTCAACATTCAACTAGAAAACATCCTGTATACAGGATCATTCAAATGTATCGGACCACCTAAATTTTTTTGAAGATGTATGAATTAAAAAATTCAAAGAAAGATTTGATAGTTTCTAATTCATTCATATCTAATATAGGTGGCGTTTGTATTATTATTAAAGTTCTAGAATAGGTATATCAGCATATTGCAATGAAAAAAGTAAACCTAATTCAAAGCATATGATTTGACGATAACCACACGTCCGATAGAGGTCATGGAGTTTATCTTCTTAGTTTCTGTCGAGTAATTTCCTAGATATAACGGATACGGGGGAATTCGTTTGTTAGTTCATACTCTTGTATCACACACTGATGAGAACAAATAAGTTCGAAACACGTGTCTGTATGTCAGGATTGAACTTCAAACGTTCCCTCTATGCATTTTGTGTACGTCATGTGGTTATCGTCAAATCATGTGCTTTGAATTAGGTTTACCTTTTTCATTGCAATATACTGAAGTAAAATTTGTTTTTTGTACTCGCTTATCAAAACCTGTCATTTCACGATTCGATTTGCGTGCGTAAAAAGTCATTTTAAACACGAGTGCGTAAAAGTAAAGTTAGTACTTCCTGGAACTTGATTAATTTAGTGACATTTTAAAATCATAATTCCCTAACATTAATAATATGGCCATAAACGATAACGTATTTAACAATATCTATTATTATTATAGTTCTCGCACAAAAAATATTGTACAAACTTCGTGCGTGAAATATTTCGCGAATTCGTGCCTCCGGCTCGCGCTTTAAACTGGTCACTCATTCGCGAAATATGATTTCACGCACTTCGTTCGTAAATAACTATTCTACTAACAGAACATATATGTAGTTTTTATATTTTTACAATCCTCCTGAGATTTTAGAATGGCTTTGTTGAATGTTTATTAAACTATTATACATAGAGCGTCCAAATTATTATTAAGTTTGCAAAATAAGTTAAGTTTGCAAAAATTTCCTTATACGATTCTAAATATGGCAGAGGGATTTTTTTTTTTATAGAACTCCAGATGCATGTGCCGTAACAAGATCGAGAATTTGAAGTAATTCTGATTTAGAATGGACCATTTGGAATAGCTTTAAGTATGACATACAAACATTTAGCAAATAAGAAACCTGAAAATTACATTGGATTTGAGACAGTTTACTGCTTAGCCAATCACTAAACTTTGAACCAACATATGATCTGAATATAATAGCGAAGTGAAGTTGAAGACTTTCTAAATATGGCCCGCAACATCAAGGGGGGTTATTCTCGAATCTGTGGGAATGGAAATTTCAAGAGAATTGTCAAAAAATTCCTACAATTTCAATAGTTCTTATTCTGGAGTTGACTTTCTCACTTTTTCGAAACGAGTAGTATCGAGGAGTGAGCGGTGAAAGTTATTCCCTGGGAGTGCTATTTTTCCACTGTTTCGAGCATAACCCCCCTGGGAGTGCTGTTTTTCCACTGTTTCGAGAATAACCTCCCAGATAGAAGATAGAAAGGGGAAAATAAATCACCATAAAATTTTCGGTTAATATAATTTATATTTTTTTTTATAATTTTATTAAAAACATTGTTACATCGTATAACCACATAAAATAAGCATATAGAATGTAATCTATATAACAATAAATATATAATAATAAAAAGGACCAGAACAACATTAGCTGCACAAGTTTTGTTTTTTTTTTTTCATCATAACTTCAGAAGGGGAGGGCCACAAAATCAACGAAGTTTTAGAGACGTAATATCAAAACTATGTTTTAAAAAAAATAAATTATAAAAATATATATATATCGGAAGAAATTTAAGCTGTAGCAAAAAATAGTAATAATGAAAAATTTGGTCGTATTCATCAAAAAAAAAATTAACATTAGATTAATACAGTCACAATTACTGTCACACAGTATACAATTAAAGAAGAGAGAAAAACAACAAATTAATTTGAGTTAAACCAGGGACGGGCCAAGTTCTTTGACGGTTCGTGGGCTCGGACAAAGAGGGGGTTCACAAAGTTTTTCGTTTTTTTTTCTTTTTTAGTTTTTTCTAGTTCCATTATAATAGTAAATTGGACATTCGAACCGCCAGAACAATTTTTTTTTTGAGTTTATCTTCATTTTATTATCTCCATTTAAAATAATTATAATTAATTTGTAAGTACTATTTTTTATTTTCTCTTTCTCTCTCTCAAGTTTATTATCATCAACACAATTATTATTGATCTTGTGGGATTCTAGAGAGTAATCTTCTCTAGAGATTTATTCAATTTAATTTAATTATTTTTTAGTTCACGATAAAGATATACAATTAGATTTATCAATTAATATCATCATTAGGATTACATCATATAATTACTAAATAGTCAACAAAGTCACATATTTTTATCATCGTTATATTTGCTTTTATGAAAATATCTATTTTCTTCTTCATTTCATTTTTCTGTTTAATTATTATTATTTTTGGAGGCCCATATTGATTCTTTTTGCGTAAGTAATCAATCAATTTGAGTATATAGATGAATAACATGAATATGTGATCATACCTCGAATCCTTTCTTTTTACACATCTGAGTTCATTTTAATGAGTATATCTTGAATTCACTAACAATATTCTCGTGATCTCTAAGTAAGTATACATAAATCAATACAATTCTATTCCACAACAGAAAGAAATTCAATAGAATAGATAAATATCGTTAATAAATATATCCCTAAATTGCAATAATAATAATATTAATACATCTTGATCGATTAGTGCAGGTGTACACCCCTATATAATAAACAAATCATATATAAATCAAGTTTACAATATCTATTACATATCATAGGAGTTCGTTTAAAGATTGATTCACGTTTAACATTCAATATAATGTCTACAAAATATTACAGATATGAAACTACATTCGCGATATGTAGACTCTCATATAATATACAAAATTCTTCTATGTATAGCATGTATGTATGTATGAATAAAATTGCACGGTGAGTGGCCATTTTACAAGACAATTTCCCATTACATAAACGTCAAATTTAAATCGTCCTAGCTTGGAAAATAGGACCATCTAAACAACAATGTAAGTTTTATGTTGGACTACGATTTTCTTTTTAATTCAATTCGATAATATATTCGTATTTTTTTTTTAATCGTCTATAGGCCTAAAACTGTTATAAATTTTTAATTGCACAGGTTAAATATATCTAATCTCTTCGAAGTAATATTAAAACATATTAACTTAACTTTCGAGGGGGATATATTTAAGTAAAGTCCCTCGATTTAGGAGCTAAGCCTGCCATTTCTACCACAGTAGAGTCGAACGACTTTGGGCTGCCTGTCACTTCGTCTCATTGAGTTTCAAACGTCATTTAGAACAATCATCGCATCAAGGCCGCGTTGAAGACGTGAAAATGTCGGTATCGTCCGCATAAATCGTTAAGTGTATGTAGTTCACGAATTCTAGGAGGGTGGTGGATAAAATCGAGAAAGAGCGTTGGTCCTAGAAGCGAGCCCTGAGGAACGCAATTCTCTTCTGAAGATACGACCATACAATTTTTACGATCTCAGGATTAAACCGCGTCACCACGATTCTGTAAACAAATCTATGATTACAAACAGTGTTGAAGGCCCGAGCAAAGTCAAGAAACATCGCGTTCATTGTCTCTGACGCCTCAAAAGGATTACGAATTGCCTCCGTAACGCGGAAGAGCTGATAGTCGCTGGAGACCCGATCTGCTCATCCTAGATTGTACTGTGCAGGAGGAACAATTCACGGGCGGGTTGGTTGTACCTCACGGCCAGATTCCGTTTCCCACGATTGGCCGATAGTTGCCATCCGCAAGGAGGCCTAGGCCCCGTGGGGTTAGATGTGAGGTAGGAGTTCGCTAAAGCGTCTCCAGCGGTGACCCGTCCAACGTTGACAAGGAAAGTTGTCTAACATGGGTAGCACGGGGGAGAGGAGCCCTCCGGCTCGCCGGGCCTCTCCGCGAGGTGTCGGTCTCGTGCGGGCGGTGAGGTAGCAGGATATGGGCTAACGCCTAGGCGCCTGCGGCTAAACATTAAGCCATTTTCAAATCGTATGTGCAGGAGGGACTCATCTTGACGGTGGCTCAGGATGATGGATTCAGCTATTTTTGAGAGATTTGACGGAAGAGAGAGAGATGGAGCGGTAATTCTGCGAGAACTGTTTGGAATGGCTACTACAGTAGCTTATTTCGATACCTTTTAAATTCTGTTTACGGATTGAGTTATTGTTTGTGTCAAGTTCACAGGAGGTGACTTCCGCCAATTTTGACATAAACATTCACTTGCATTTATTGCATTATTTCACATAAATTGAAGTATTACAAAAAAATTTTGATGTCTGTTTTAAGAGAAAGATTGATGGTTTTAGGATTTCAAATAAAACGAGTGCTACTGAGACAATAGAAAAGACTAGTTCACAGTTATTGACATTTTGAACCAGTTAGGAGGAACATTTTCGTATCAGATTTGAAATCTGTAAAGGGTAGATGAGGTTTAAAGCTCGTGGCCTAACAAAGGCAATATTTAAGTTCAAAGATTTCTTTAAAAAAAAAAGTGTTCTGTGAACTTTTTGGAAAAACCTGGAAGGGGTTGGATCCACAGATTGTCAAAAACGAATTTTAAATGTTGAAAGCTTGAAGAGCTATGCAACTAGAAGAATGTTCGTTGCCCCAAATGCGCTGGAAAATTGTTCACAAGGAATGGATAAAGAATACTACAAAAAAATAAGCGAAAAAAGCACCAATACGATAGCAAGAACAAAACTCCTGATAGCTCAACCTCCAAAGAAGGCATGATAGATCCACTAATTATAGATTAAGACAAAGATATTGAGTCTAAAATATTTAAAAAAGAAGATAAGGGGACAATCCAAATTGCAATAGAAAGATGGGTGACAGTGGAATGTGCTACTAAAAAGAACCATACTTGAATTTTAATTCTTTTCATTTATAATTTTTGAAAGTTTGTTGGAGACGTGCCACCTGAATTAATTGACAAACAGTTGTTTTTGGCGGAGTGTATACAAAACATTTAAATATATCCCCCTTCACAATTTATATTAAAAATTAAATAATAATGCAAAATAAATTAAAAATATGTAATAAATTATTTATCAATTAAATTTTAAGAATTTTAAATTCAATATTTTAGTCACATTTTTTCTTGTGTTAATACTGAATTATTATAAGTCGTAGCTAAAAATAAAATAGCTGTTACAAACGTTAGATAATATTCGATTAATAATTAATTGTTTTCAATGTTTTTCTTTTCCCTGACATTAGCCAGGATAAAAAGGACAATATTAGAAATGATATCGAGTTAATTCACGATTACTATCGTAACAAATTTGTGGTAAATTATAAACTCTATAACAAAATTTAATTTGAATCTTTTATAAAACAACTTGAATTAAGACATGTGTTTAATACTACATTGCAGTTCGCTCCATCTATTATTTTTCCTTTTTTGATTTATCTATCCTATCGAGAACTCAAGAGCGCAGATTAGTATTATCGACTTGCAGCACACACCAAAGACCCAAAGAAAACACCTAGAAATATAATAACTTGATTGATTCATACGTTCAAAACTTGCAAGAACTTTTCCCCAAAACGGCTACAGGAACAAAACCCTCTTAACGGATCGACAGTCGCAGTGGTAAGAGCTACTGACCAGGCATAGGACAATACGTGTAGTGTGGGGGTTCGATGACGTTTACGGCAGCTCCTCGATAAATTGGTACTCAACTTGAACTACCATTCGCTGTTGGGACGTAATTAACAACGCAATGTTACTTGCCTCGTGATAATGTTGTAACGAAGCCATAGAAATACATGTACACATACAATTTGCACAAGAAGAGATCCGGTGGTAGTTTTGACAAGCAATACAGCTTGGGAGGCCACTACAGATGCAACCACCACAAAAAAGAAATCTTAATAGGGACGCTTTTAATAACTCGATTTTACTTCTTAACTATATACAGGGTGGTGCAACCAAGATGGGGGGTGGACGATTATAATTAAACTGGGAGGAGTTTCGAAAAACCTTTCTGGGATTTGATTGATGGCTACATGGACTACGTTTTAAAAATATTTGCTTTATACAGGGTGATCGAACCAGTCGGTCGCGAACCAAACTTGTGTTTTTTTTTTAATGAAACACTCGTGATTAGAATATTCCAACAATTTGATACAACATTAGTTGGGTCTAAAACCCATAGTCACGGAGAGAAGAGCGACTAAAGTTGAAAAAACGCTCCAATGTTATCCATTTTATACCAAAACCGGATATGAAGATTACAAATTTAAGTGTATCATTGAATGTGCCATATTCTTGAGTAAAATAATGCTCTACACTCAACTTGAAATTAATCGCCATTATACAGGGTGATCGAGTTTTGTCAATCTAATTGGGACTTATTTTTATCAAATGGAACACCCTCTATATTATTTTCCCATGTTAAAGAGCACTTTATCAGCTTTCCAAAAATGCCATACATGTTACCCTTTTGACTGACGGTTTTTAAGCAAATCGACCGCAAATGTAATTTTTTTAGATTATAATAAAGATAATAAAGATTATTATAAAGAAAATATTTTTAAAACGTAGTCCATGTAGCCCTCAATCAAATTCCAAAAAGGTTTTTCGAAATTCCTCATCGTTTAATTACAATCGTCCACCCCATCTTGATTGAACCACCCTGTATATAAACGTTTATGTTTACGTTACTTTGATGATTTTTTGCGACAATTGTTTTGCAGGACACGGAGGGTGGTAGGCGGCGGTCGGAACACAGGGCGTGTAACAATAAAACATTAAATATCTAAATCAATACTTTTCTAGACAGAACGAAGTCTGCCGAGCCAGCTAGTTCTGTAGTATCAGAGACGACATCTTCTGTAAGGGGGCAAACATGTGTGCTGACAAAACGTTTCATCTCTAAATACAACTTTACAAACGTAGCCGGCTGTCATTCCAGAAAAATTAAATTAAATTTCCAGCTAAAATTCTTAAACATTATCCTAAAGCTTATAATTTACCACCAACACGAGATAACAGATAAAATCTAAGTACAAAATTAATGTGATCCATACAAATATCTAATACTAATACAGATTATTTCCAAGCAACGGGCGTTAGTCTAAAACCCCCGTTATAACCTATCTCCCTTCGATTTCCAGTCTTAAACAATCAATTCCCTAACAACAACACAAAGGAGAAACTACCATCGATTAAAAAAAAAAAAAAATTCTACACGACGTCATAGTTACGTCGCATACGTTTCAGTATCCCTTACGCTCTATATTCATGGACAGATAAGATTCAAATCGAGTCGAAACGGAGAACAATTAATGTTAATTAATCCGATTAGTTTACAATTAATACCCTACAATTTGAAGAATGTCGTGATAAATGCGATGACGTACACTATCGGCCTAGACCTTGGCTAGAACATGTCCCTGTTCGATCGGCCGGGTCGCTGGAAACCGCGTACGTTAGGTCGGCGTGCGTTCCTCATCTCCCTGTCGACCTCTAATTCCTCCAGGCGTTGCGTCAAACTCAATTTTTGCTGGACGGCAAGACGCAGCAGTTGATTCAGCGTCTTCTTCTCGTCCTCCGCCGCCGATAATTGCTGTTGCAACTCGTCCACTTGGGTGACGTATTCTTCGCATCTAGCAGCGAACATTGCTCGTAAACCTAACAGAATAAAAAGGTAGATTAGATAGAATTAAGAAACTCTATTTATGAAAAGAAAAATCTTACTTGAGAAAGTAGCGGCATCTTCCTTCAACAACCTCAATTCGTTCCTTAATTTCATCATAGTTTCCGAAACTATAGTCTTCTCATTCTCGTATTTAGATTTGAGATTAGTTAGAGCGACCTCTGCCGTATTCTTATTGGACTTTAGTACGGTACGTAAAGTAGCGATCTGTTCTCGCTTCGTCGATAACAGACTCTTCAGTCTTATAACTTGTTCTTGCAGCTCGGCAATTTCGGATTCGCTGCTATCGTCTTTAGTACCTTCGAATATCGAACCGCCTTTAGGACCCTTAATCTTAGATAGTTCGATGGTGTTCTCTATAGCTGCTCTGAGATGCTTAATTTGATCTACGATCGTGACTACGTTTCTTGCGATGACGGTGGTGTCGTTCAGGCTTTCGAGGTCGTGTAATGGGATGTCCGATTGCAGTCGACTTCGTAAGATTTCTAATTTGGACATCTCGCAAATCGGAGGTGTACTTTCAGTCACTAAAATTAAACACAAAAATTTTAAATAATGTTTAAAATTTGTTAGTCGATTTTTATTTAAAAACTATTTAACATTATTGTAGCCAAAAACAATAAAGTACCGGTGTCCCTGAGGCTGTCTAGATCTAATTATATTATAATAAATAAAAAAGAGACTTAAAGAGGCAAGAAGATACCCCTGTGGCACTCCAGCAGCAATTAGCTTCCTTGAGGACAAATTACAAAAAATATTCATTTTTATTTTATTTTAAACCACAAAAAATGTACATGATAAATCCTATAGGGGTATTAAAGGTACATAGGTCCGGTTGCAGAAAACTAAAATAAAACCTACATACAGGGTGTTTCCTAATTTAATGTCAATATTTTAGTGGACGATTTTTCGCTCCATTTTAAAAAAGAAAACTTTATATGAATGTATGACCTAAACGTCTTAACTTTTGAGATACAGGGTGGTAAAGTTTTCAAAACACCGACTCCAGACTAAAAGCTTGTCTAATATTTAAGGGCATCCTTCATCATTCAGTCTATTGATGATTTTTAAGATTTTATTTTGTAGTCTTTGCAATATAGACAAAATATTATAATATGCACCACCCCAAGCCAGTATAATAATGCGTAATAAACAGTTATTAAAGTTCTCCGATTCATGACCCGAGAAAGTTCTTCTCTGTAAGGGTCGAAGAAGCTATTTCCACCCCCTAAGCAAATAGCCGCCGGTGTTCCACAGGGATCCCTTCTCGCACCAACGTTGTTCTTGATATACATGGCAAGTCTACCTAAAATCCCTCAGGTGTAATAAGCAATATATGCAGATGATACGACCCTATACACCTCAACTCGCAGCGAGGAGATCTTGTGCAGACGTCTGTAGGCACAAATTCATGCCATAATTGAATGGGGATCCAACTGGAGGTTAAAACTAAATGAAACCAACTGTGTAGCCCTCAGGTTTACAAATTGACGTAGGTTGCCTCCGGAGAATATCTGTGTAGGGGATGTCAGGCTACCTTGGAGCCAATCAGACGTATATTTGGGTATTATCTTGCATCGGAGGCTTACTTTTCAGCAGCATTCCCATAATTTCATATGGAACCCTTTGTTGGTCAAGCCTAGCGAAGACAAACCTACAGTAGCTAGAAGCCCTTCAAAATAAGATCCTTGGGATGCTGGTTGGAGCTCTTTGGTTCATAAGCAATGAACAACCCGAGTTGACTTGAAAACCACGTCCCTTAAGGACCATCTATCAACTTTGGCCAATAAAATGTGTTAAGGACTCAAAAACATTTAAAACAAGCATTCTTTTTATTTTACCTATATTTGCTATATATTCCGTATTTTATTAAATTAATATGTCTAAATCTCACGCTTAATGTAATATAATATAAATAAGCAAAATCATGATAACGAATTAATAGAAACAAGAGCCACCGATAGGATATAATTCCAAAAATGCTAAGCTTCGGAGGTAAATCCGAAACTACGTCGTAGCGATGAAAAGAAGCGCGCGCCAACCCGTATTACAGAGATGACGTGCTATTTGACTTTGCGCGGTTTGTTAATGGTATAGCCGCCCACGGACTTGCCTGCGCTGATCGCGATACGCATACGAGTGTGTGCTCGTCGGATTCATTGCGTTTAGCGCACGAACCGTGGTTCGTGGAATCGTCACTATTATAAGGGGTCAGTGGATGGAGCATTAGTAAAAAGCGCAAATAGACGCATATGAAAATATATACGAGAAATTCGATATTCCTGGACGTAGTTTTGAGTTGTATCGTGTTTTACGCGGTAGTGATAAACTATTGAACTGATTATTCACTTTCTCCCTAGTTCAGGAATCGCTCCGATAAATATATCCTTTTGGCTCGTTAAATACAACAAGTACATAAAGTACACATTTCAAATAGCGTTCAACACGCAGGAAAGAGAGACATTATTTGTAAATATTATTTTATATGTTTATACATTATATGAGAATTATTATTTTGTGTCTTACATGTACAAAGAACTGGAAGTTATGTTTTATTTTTATTTCTTTATTACAATATATGTATTAAAATAAACTCACTCGTTTATTGTGAAAAACCCTTACACTAGTAGTATTTCTCCAGCAGCTAGGTTCAATAAAACAATTGGACCGTAACAAGATGAGCGACCGTACAACCACTGCTGTCACACCTAATGGAAGTAGACCCCGACCGACCACCGCCCAGGGTAAGAGTCAACAGAATGCTGAACATCGACAATCCATAGAAAGTCTACACTTACGAAGATCACAACATCTTAACGATTGCAGACTCCGGGACTGAGGGACCCCACCCACACAATCACAGTTCAAGGGCCGGATGGGCCGAACAGGGAGATAAAAGCGCTAAAGAACTTTGCGTTCAACCCTGGAGGAGAACAGAAGGACCATCGCATAACTGAAATTCCGTTGAGTGACCCTCGTGGAAATCGAATTATATATATCCTGTATAATTTCATTTATAAACAATTCCCTCGTGAGTCTAGACAGGATGATGGCCTCTGTCACCTTGCCAAGACAAGATATCAATTGAGATGAGTCGATAATTTTCAAGGAAATGTTGGTCCTTCCCGGGTTTAGGACCAAAACTTACGATAGAGCGTTTCCAAGCGTTTGGAAAATAGCCTAAGCGAAATATGGCATTTGTGACAAGGGCAAGTTTCGAAATGATGTTTGGTGGTAACTTCTTAAGGATCGTATTTGAGAAAGAGTCGTAACCCGGGTCACCATCTCAGGGAGAGCTCTGAGAGAGTCCTCAATTTGAGTTTCGAATTCTTGAGGTCTCATGAACTGGACCCTGAGACCAGGAGGTGCTCGTAGTGGCCCTGCATCCATTAATTTTCGTTAAATTCCCTACAGGAGTGTTTCAGTTTTTTCGGAAAGCGAGTTTGAACGCTTGACGTGCTTTTTTGGCCCTTTTTGTTCTATATAAGAGAAGTTTCACCGAGTGAGGGAGTCATCCGTCCTGTGAGGACTTCGAGAAAGATATCGCGTTCTTAATACCACCAGAGGAACCATAAAATTTCGCCGGAGATCCAGATCTCCACCCTGAAGGTGAAATAGGATCATGGTCCGAAGAGAGCTCAGATAAAACTTGCACGTCCGAGGGGAGTACAGAAACTGGGATGGAGGAGAGATATTTAAGAATTTAACGATCCATTTAGGTGCAGCCGGTTGCAACCGGTTATTATTACATATTTTTAAAATAATTACATATGAAAAAAGATAAACTATTCGGGTATCTTCCAGCAAAGAATTAATTGGGATTAAATTGAATAAATCGTTTTAAATCGCTTGTCTTACTTACATAATAAATCAGTTCTACAGATAAACTTCAGATATTAAATGCTACACATATATAATTGCTTCTAAATGTTAATTAAAATTGGATACACATGAGTTAGTGATGCTTTCATTAAGTAGAAATGTAGGACAGCATCAATTACTTATCGTACAAAAATAATACTCAATAATTAACTTACTCGGAGTCATTCCACCTAATTTTTCATGTTCCAAAACCACTCTGCTCGGAGTCTGTCCATTCACCGTACATACATGATGGTAAAGTTGCGCTAACTCTTCAGTAACTACTTGTAAATTATTCTGCGTCTCCTCCAACGAAGCACCCGATTGACTTGCAAACTCCTTAACCAATTTCAAATCGCTTTCCAAATTCATCCCCTTCTGTTCGGAATCCAAAACCTTATTTTTAAGATTCGTAATTTCAGTTCGTAATTGTAAAGTTGCATCCGATAAATTAGTAAGTTTCTCTAAATCTTTCAAATCTTGTTTGAGTTGATCGATTTCTTTCGAAGACAATTTAAACCATTGCTGGTATTGTACGATTAATTGGCTCGCTTTCTCCGCAGAAATCGAAAGGGATTTATCGTAATTATGCGATAAATGCTGTAGAGCATCAACGTGAGCTCCCAATAATGCTAAACGATTCAAGAAAACTTGTAATTCTCCTTGGCTACGTTCGACAATCGCTTGGCTATCGCGTAGATTCTGCGTCAAGTTCGATTTCTCCTTCTCGAGCAATTCTAATTGCTTCTCGAGCTTCCTCAATTCATTCAAGTGAACTTCGGAGAATAAATCGACTTGTTTACCATCAGGTGATGTTAAATCACTTGCAGAACCGTCGGAGAGGCTGGCTTCAATTCGCTTCAAACCTGGTATATCGTCTTCACCATCAGAACCTAATCCCTCTTCGTTCGCCATTCCTCGAATGCTATACGCTAAATTGCTGATGTTATAAAATGATTCGCGGTTAATATGCGAATCGAGCTCCTTTTTTAAAGCGTATTTCGCTTCTCGTTCGGATTGCAACGATTCCAAAGCTTCTTCCATATGTTTCTCGGCAATCTTCTTTAAATTCGATAATTCCTCGACTTGCGAGTTTAACAATTCCATCTCTTCATGTAACCTGCGTATCTCATGTTTTAAACTTTCGAATTCCACCTGTGATGATTTTAAAGCCGAAACTTGTTTCTGCAACGCGATATTCTCCTCTTCCAACTCGGAATAATCCGTTATTAATCTAGTCTCCCTAAATTTAATCTCGCGTAATTCCGTTCTTAATTTTTTACATTCCATATTGCGATCCTCCTTATCTTTACCGATATCCGCATTCTCCTGCAGCATCCTATCACGCTCGTTAGATACCCTGTCCAATTCATGGCGCAATTGTTTCACTTCGTTTTCTAAATCGATAATTTGCGAATTAAGTGATGTTTCTCTAGCTGCTGATTCCGACAATAAAGATTCTTCAGTTTCGATCCCTGTTTTTGTAGTTTCTCGGTGACTAGATTGGAATTTTGTAAGCGCCTGGAATTCAGGTTTCCGATAAGTTTAAACCGGATGAGAAAAAACATAAAATCTACTTACTTCATGCGTGATTTGCAGCTCGTGTTTGGCGTTCTCGTATAAGGTCTCCAATTCATCGCATCTATGCTGTAATTTTTCGCGTTCCTCGAGTAAAACGAGCCCGTATTGGGCAGATTGTACCTTCTCGCTGCTAGCTTGGTCCAATTCCCTAGTCAATCTCTCAACCTCACCTCTTAATAGTTCGATTTCCTGCGTTTGAGTTGCCATTTTCACCCGATTTAGTACTTATAATTTATAATTACACTCTAATTACTCTAAAAACATTGTTTATAAACGCTCCTTAAAAACTAGATGAACCGCAAACTTATTCCAACGTCAAAATATCATTTATCATACCGTGTCATGTCATTTTAACTGTCATCGCGCCGCGATCACAGGTTCAATCTAGGAATTTTCGATTTGTGCTGTAAATAGGTTGGCGGAATTTCGACGCGGTAAATTCAATCGAATAAATCGGAATAAAAGGACCGGAAAACTATTATAATATGATTTAACGATTAACGGCGTTATATTATAAGCGTTTTTTTAAGAGAATAATATCCGTTGGAACTTCAAAGAGAGAATGTGCGCTCTAATTTCTTAGTGGGTACTTTCACAATGCTACGTTAATTATGCATATTAATTCAATTAAAATCCAACTAATTAAGCTCTTAAAACGCAATAAAATACGCGATGATATGTATATTAAATGGAACGTTTATAATTTTGCAATAAATCAAATTTCTTAATTCCTAATCATTTCCTAATCTATGTATACAACATTTCGAATAAATAGCAACGGGAGCTTAGCAACACCCGTCTGGGGCAATAAATAGTTTTAATTTGACGCAACTCCTCAATTCTAGCTGATTCTAGCTGTCTTTTCAATCACTTTTCAGCCATAACTTGCCAAAAATAAGATGGATTTTCGCAGGGAATGGCTGAAAGAGAAAGTGTGCCATAGCCTCGGTTTGGATGGTGATCGATATTTCGAAGAGATGCTTGCCGCTGGCGAAGACGAGCTCGACGATCAGCTATCGACTTTCTTGGAAGATGATATCAAGGAAGAAGAGAGCGAGAAGAAGTTATTTTACGTCTACAGGACGGCTTACGATAGATTAGTGGATAAGGAGATACTCGTACCGGAAGTTGGTACGTTCGAATTTTGAAAGATTTTTTGAGATCAGCCTCGTATACGATTTTTATTGCAGTTAAGAAACCGCAAGTTCTGGTGGCCGAGTCAGATCACCTTGTTGATGAAAAGAAGAAGAAGAAAGGGAAAGGAAAGGACGATAAGAAGAAAGCTAAGAAGAAGAAACATAGTGCGGATGTGGAAGAATCCGCCGTAGAAGGAGTTGGTATGTTATTACTGCAAAGCGCGATATTTAAACAGCTTATTTCCACTAAAGGATCGTTTAATTTCGGATATGTTTCAACAATACAGTAGTGAGGACAGTTTAAATTTGGCGCCACACAATTTCTCCCTTAAGATTGCTTGCACTGAAGATTTACTGTTACTATATTCATGCAGAAGCGTTTCAAATTTACTCTAAAATGATTTTTTTGTAGATAATTCATGTAAATACAAATAAAAATAGTAAAAGAACTCAAATAACACGCGAAAACACAACAATAACGGACCATTGATAACTATTCAAGAAAAATAACGAGTTAACATTGAAATTTGACAGTTATATTTGCATAATAGCCACTCTCAAAATCGTCAAACGTCAAACATACGTTTGCGCAATCACGTCATTAAACCGTGGACATAACGACGCGAATTTTTTCATATTTACGACGTCTTCCAACTGACCACATTGACGTAGCGAGCTTGGAAATGACGTCAAGTTGTTTGCTGTTGATACTTATAAAAAAGGCTCGTGTAATCAGTGTTTTCGAGCTGATATTGCGCGGTTAAACAGCTGAAAATTACAATGTAACTACGGTTTATCGGAAACTACACATCTCAGCAAACAAGATGACGTTATTTTGACGTGAATACTTGATAAGATCGACTCCTTTTTTAGTTACATACATCGGGTTTTATAGAGGGGGACTCCTGATAATCTTGATAGTGCGCTTTAAACCAATTAAACGTATTCTTATCTTATGACGTCTTTTTGACGATATTTGGACGGTACAAAACGACTTCATCGGTATACTTGTACGATGTGCTCTTTATCTAAATCTCGGCAAACAAGCTGATGTTATTTTGATGTCATTTTTTAGAGTTTAGCTTAATACAGCCTTGTTTGATGTTGTTATAACGTGTTTTTTGACGTGGTATTAAAGGTACGTCATTTTTACGATAGTTTAACGTTATTAAAACGTTCTTGATAAAATATTATCGGGCTAACGAGAAATAATCACCATAGAAACACCAGAAAATGACGTCAGATTGTTTACTGTGATCGAATTCCTGGACTAACTTTATTTCCTGATCATAAATATTTACTGCGCTTTAAACCAATTAAACGTATTCTTATCTTATGACGTTTTTTTGACCTTGTTTAGACGGTACGAAACGACTTCATCGGTATGCTTGTACGATATGCTCCTTATCTAAATCTCGCTAAACAAGCTGACGTTATTTTAATATCATTTCTTAGAATTAAGTTTAATTAAGCCTAAATATAATGTGTTATTGAAGATACGTCATTTTTACGGTATTTTAACGTTATTAAAACGTTCTTGATAAAATATTATCGCGTAAATAAGAAATAATCACCATAGAAACGCTAAAAAATGACGTGAGAGTGTTTGCTAGGATCGACTTCCTCGGGAGGGGGTGGCTCGACCTAAAACCTACTTTTTTGTTTAATTTTAGAGGACGATGGGGATGATAAGAGCGGTACCGATACGGTGGCCAGTAATAATACAGGTGAAACGCACGCTGTTGTACAAGACGTGTCTAAAACGCCGTCAGAACCGCGTACAGGTGAAACAACACCGAGTGGAGAAGATTCTTCGCCCGAAGGTGAGTAACATCCGCCAATCGTTTGAAGCAATGCAATGCATGATTTTTTTGTGTGTATAGGTGAAGCGGATAAAAAGAAGACGCCCAAAAAGAAAGGTAAAAAAGATAAGAAGAAAGGGAAGAAGAAGAAAGATAAAGATCAAGGGGAGACCACAGAAACTGAGGAAGAAGAACAAATAATATATGTGCCTGTAAGATTCGTTCGGATCAACCTGTTAAAGCTGTTAGAATGTTAAGATTTTTTTTTCAGACTATAATCCAGGAGTTGCAACGAGATTTTTTGCTGCATGGTGGTATTGGCAAGATGGAAGATTGCCTCGAAAATAGAGAGAGAAAAATCGTCTGCATATTAAGACGGACAGAAGAAGGGATACCCAGCTTTGAAACGTGGGAGGATACAGTAGCTGAGATGCCGCAATATTTCTTAATTGCCAGTTGTACCGGGAAATTTCTACAATCTTTGTTGGAGACGACAAGAGAGGTAATATAGTCTTATTATTATGTTTCTTAATAAAATTAATTAATCTGTTTCATTTAGGTTCATATCCCAGTAGTTGCCAAACAATTTCGGGAACCTTTAGCTAAGAAGCTGGAAGGGACGGAAAATAATGGCGAAATAGCCAATTCACTATCAGGTGGTGATTTTAAAAGGCCATCCGATTATAGAAGGATGTCCATCGTCCTCCAGCGAAGTAAAGATTCTAAAGGATCTAAAGGGGATCTTCAACAGCAGAGATCCGCTACAGATATTGTTGGGGGAGAAAAAACAGTGTTGAAAGATGATCTACTTGCCGATATGAATACGTTATTGGAAGTTATCTCATGGTAATTATATCATTCCCATTTAATTTTGTTCAAGATTAATTGTGTACATATTTAGGACGATAGAACACGTAGCAGATGATTCGCAACAGCTCATGGTCGATTGCCCGGACATATTCGATAAATCCGACGAGGTCATAATCAAAGACAAGAAGATCATAGAGAGCCTGGAAGATATAATAATGGGATGGGAGAGGCAGATCACCCGAATCATCGAAATCTACCAGGCTAAGGTATTTCGAAGATATCCCCAAAAAATTTCGTCGTGTTAATTTATAATTGCAGACGCCGCAAGGTAACGGACCGATACCCGAGTATGAATATTGGCACGAGAGGGAAGCCGGTTTGAGCATCCTAGTGGAGCAATTGAAGAAACCGCGAGCCTTGAGGATCTGCACCATCTTGGAGAAGGCCAAATCGAATATTATCAGCGGGTTCGAAGTTTTCAAGGAGGATCTGAAGAAGGTTTACGTGCAAGCTAGAGACAACGTTAAATTTCTGTCCACGGTTCTGAGACACTTTAAGGTACTTACCAACCCCTCTCCCCCACCCTCTTTCCCCCTCCTCCCTCCTCACCATGACAAATAACGTCAACATTTGATGTCTGCAACGATGTTCTGCAGCACTACCAGTGCTGACAGCACATTTTGACAGCGCGCTCTAATTAACAACTCCAGTTACATAGACTTAAATACCACGAGTCATTTAACGACTACTCATGATGACCTTGGAGTCTCACAACTTACTGACGTCATTTAAACTAAGTGCTGAGGAATAAAGTCGTCTATTTATGGCGATAGACTAAAATTAGACCACATTATGACGTGTCTGGTTCGCTTTGGACGTATTTGTGACCACTTTCGGACGTATTTGCGACTAATCTTGGACGCAATTTTTAGAAGTATTTCGGATTACGTCTAAATGTTTCGCTTTTCTGATGATATAACAATTTATTTATTATAAATAACAAGGTGACGATAATTTGTCGTCATTGTTTAGAGCTAAATTAAGGATTTAATGCATATTAAGAGTAACTAAACGTGTCTTGGCGAAGACGAAGAACCACTCAGTGTTTTGAGCTCAGTAAAACTTGCTAAATCTGTTCTTTTATCTTATGACGTGTTTTTGACGTGAAGGCATGTCGCTTACGCTTATATTATTATCCAGTTGCAGTTCTTCTCTTCGCCTTTTTGCTAATGAAAACGTTTTATTCATTATAATGTGCAATACTGCAAGACCTTCCTTTACTTACCTACCCACCCTTTTATAATTCAACCATGACCATGAGATAATTATATTGACTTGAGCTTGTCTTCTACGACCAATTTTGGAACCTCACCATCAAACATCACTTTAAGTGACCTTCAAACGACTTGCAATCGCTCCTCAAATTATCTTCAAACGGCCTTCAAATTACTTTCAAACGCCCAATGACCTCCTTTTGACCTCGACCTTCAAATGACGTTTATTTGACCTTGTCCGTGAACTAACCATCAAAGAATTTTCGAATGACCTTCAAATGACCTTCATTCGACCTTGTCCCATTTGACGTTCACCAGGTTGTGGAACCCCCCAAACGACTTTGATCTGATCTTGGGGTCGGTCAAGCTCATTTGGGAGGTTTTTCAACCGGCTGAAACCCCCTACTAATGTCGATAAAACGACTAAACGATCATAGCGTGCTGTACATTTTAGAACTTACCCTAGGTAACGATCAGATATCATCCTAAATAAACGGATTACGTCATTTTGTCGTAAATTAAACGCCATATGTTATCAAAATCTCAAAGAACGTCAGGAATTGACGTCGGATTTACGTCTGTTTGTGGGGAAAATATCACAGCCTGAAAACATTAGCGGATCACGTCATTTTTGCGTCATTGCTTAACATCCATGTTATATCTAAATGATGTTAATTATAATTTGTTTACTAGCATACAGCGACAAATTTGTAAATTATAGCTCGGCATTCTTTTATTATTATAGTTTGCGCTACTGTATCAGAATTAAGACGTCTCCTAGACGTCATATTCTGTCAAAGTTCTATCAAAGTGACGTCTAATGACTAGAAACTGATGTCAACAGTAATTGACACACTCAGCCCCCCCAAGGGAGTGAATTGACCTTCTTGTTACAGACTATTGCTTATTGTGAAGATTTCGTCAAAACAAAAGACTGTTTACCATCTCTGATGGAAGGGTTGCAAATGATTTGGGTCCTGTCGCGTTTCTACTGCACTGACGAGCAAATGGTACCTCTGCTGGAAAGGATCGCTTGGAGTTTGTGCGAGAAAGCGAGGAACGCTTTGGATAACAGCAAATTATTTCGGAAACCGGTGGAGCAGATCACCAGGGAGACGCACGACGCTCGAAAAATGCTGCTGGAGTTTAAGAATTCCTATTTGGAGACGAGGGAAAAGATCGAACAATCTGGTAAATCGCAAAGGTGGGAATTCGACAGGAAGAAGCTGTTCGGCGAAAGCGATTATATCGCTTTAGTTTGTAAAGATCTAGCCACAGTTGCTGAGGTAGGTATTAAAAGAGAAAAACGTTCTAATTCGCGGTTCAAAATCAATTGTTTTAGATTATAGATCAGTTTAGTAACATTTTCGGACCAGAATTGAAATCCATCCTGAACGATCCCCAAAGGATAGATTCTGTGGTTAGACGAGTAACTCATCTGGTGAATCCGATTGAGAATGCCGATTTTGACGTCTTCAGAGAAAGCCACAAAGAGAATTGGGAAGCGATCATGGGTTATTTCTACAAGGAAGTGAGAATATTGGAGAAAGAAGCTGTAGTATTTATTGACCAGAGTTTTAAGACGTTAAGGTACCGCACAAAACAAACTTCAAAAACAAAAATGGAAATAAGACTCCTCTTAAAAGACTGATCAAAAACAACTGTTGTATTTAGGTCATCGCAGAGTGCTTTAGAGATGCTCTTGAAATTCAAGCACATCAAAACTAGAAAGGTGATCCTAGATCAGCTCATGACCAAGTTCGAGGTGATCATGGACCAGTTCATCAAAGAGATCGGAATGGTCGAACATCTTTTCCTGGTAATAAGCTCAATTGTGTATGTGTGTGGTTTCTGATCTTTAAATTAAAGCGGATTTTGACGATTCTAGTGCAATAAAAGGGAGCCAATTCTGTGTAGGAACCATCCCCCGCACGGGGGCGCTATATTCTGGGTGAGACTCCTGTTTATGAATTTAAAACGGCCGGTATTGAAGTTCCAACAAGTCGAGGAATTAAAAGGTAGCAGTTTGAAGATGGAAGCTTTCGAGAATTACGTTAAGGTGGCCAAAACGCTGAAGAGTTTCGAACAGGCGAAATACGATGCGTGGCTTGCCGAATCTGTACCGATAGTTGAGACGACGATGCAGCTAGATGTGCTTAAGGTCGCCAGTAATATACTTCCTGATGGTAAAATATCATTTTTTTGAAATTTGATCCAATTATGTGATAATAACATTTGTTTTTCTAGCTAGAAGACCTTCTTCGCCAGTAACTGGAGCATCCACGTCAGAATCTGTCGCTTATAGCGATCCACAACCGGAAGTGCAACGTACTGCGAAAGGTATGTACAGGTTTTGAGACGATCTCTGTTCAATCTGCAATAACTGCAATTTACGACATGATCACTCAGGACGGTTCAAAATCATCACTTTGTACACAAATTCTAATACGAATCCTCCTTTTTATGACGTAGGCTTTAGATTATCCACAGTTGGCAACACTTTAAAATGGCTGGTCGGTAGCAAACCGGCGAACACCTTCATGGACAAGCTCAAATCGAAAAAGAGCTTCACTTGGCACGATATCATGGGCAACAACATCATGTCCGAATTATCGATCCATTTCTCCTTAAATTTCAACACCGATATCTTCCATTGCATCGCCGGAGCTGAATTAATGGAGAATTTAGGATATGATTTACCAGAATCGATGACTAACGCTGCGATTCAAAGATTTCGCCTGAAAGCCGACGTGGAAGCCGTGGAAACGATGATCGAAAGATACAATGATATAGTTCAAAGTTTAAGACCAGCTCAGGTTAGTTGTAATATTACTAATTAATGATGATAAATCTTTTATTTTGCAGTTAACATTCTTGCGCGATTTAATCCGCGAAATCGAGATCTATATTCAACCTGGTTTATCCAGGATTAATTGGACTTCGTTGGGAATCAAAGAATACACATTGGATTGCCATAAAAAGATTAAAGTTTTATGGTCGTTGGTCAGACAGATCGAGCATATCGAGAAGGATCTCCATAACCGAATCGAAGCTTTGATCAACTTCAATTTATTCATGTACAAGACTATGGAAGAGGAACCGATACGATTGGATTGCAAGCAATTCTTCAACGAGATGTATAAATACCGGACGGAGAAACTCTGTCAGATGTTAAAGATTTACGAGACGTTAGGGCCGATATTGATGAAACTGGAACAGCTTGCTTTAAATACGAATTCGGGGAAATCTATCCATATGAAGCTGTATTACGATTATTGGGAGCAAAGGATCTATACGGCTTTCATCAAAATGACCTTGATTAACTTGGAGAGGTTCAACGATGATTTCCAATCGACTCGGTTGCTGTTTCAAGTAGACGCTATCATTTCATCATCGGAAATCTTCATGAGACCAACCCCACAGGAAGTGTACAATATAGCGGTGAGAAGCATTAAAGATTTCTTGAGCAAATTGAAGCAATTTCCACGATGGATGAACGAGACTTGTATACAATGCAAACCGGAGAGGATCGGAACCAGCGAGAATTATTTCGTTCATTCGTTTTACGATGATGTAGTGCAGGTCCCGGATATCCACGAAGCTATCAACAAGCTTCAAAAGAACTGTCACAAAAGCATTTTTGAGGTTAACAGATATTTGCAAACCTGGAAGAAATACAAGAATATCTGGTTTTATGATAAAGAGAGGACGTGCGAGGAGTTTGTATTGAAAGCTCGCTCCTTAGATCAATACGATGAGAAATTCATCCATTACTTGAACATCATCAACGATTTGAAATCAAAACCTGATTATATGGACATCGAATGCATCAGGTTGAATTTGCGCCCACTCATGGACGGGATAATCCAGCATTGCATGGAATGGAAGACCACTCTAGGCAACAAATTAGCCTCCGATATCAGAAATAAGATGATCGAATTCAAAACCGAGTTGGAAGAATTGAGGATGATGGTGAATCAGAACATTAAAGGCCTGGAGAAATTCAAGATGATCATGCAAGCGATTTCCACAATATTAAAAACGAACGTCAGTTCCGAATTGAAATATTTGAATTTCCAAGAGACCTATAGGGTTTTGGCCCAGCACGATATCGCCTACGATCCCGAAGACGAAGCTTTAGCCTACCAACTCGAAGAGGATTGGAAACGAGTTTATACATCAGCGTTATTCAGGACGGAAACTTTAGAATCGACCAAGGAACGTTTCGCCCAAATTACGCAAGAAGAAATTAAAAAATTCTGCAATATCATAACGACTTTCATTGAGAGATTCGACGCTGGGGGTCCTGGAGCTGTTGGTCAAGATTTAGATAAGGGTTTGAAGCTTATGGAGGAGTACGGGAGGGAGTTCGAGGACTTAGAAATGAAACGGTTAGATTTGGTCAACGCAGAGATGCTCTTCGACATCCCCTTAGCCGACTATTCCGAATATCTCCGCGCTAAAGACGATTTCCACGCTTTCGAGTTGATCTACAAGATTTATTACGCCCAACGCAGCGCTAGGGATATCTGGGGTCGCACCTTATGGGTGAATTTGAACCCGCAAGCTCTAGTCGACGGGATCGATACTTTCCTGAAGGACTTCAGAAAATTGCCGCGAATCGTTAGGTCTTACCCGATCGGGCAGGTTTTAGATTTGAAGATGAAGCATTTCAGGAACGCGGTACCTCTTATGGTGTCGCTGAAGAATGAAGCTTTACGCGATAGACATTGGAAACAATTGATGGATAAGACGGGGCAATTCTTCGATATGGCTTTGGATCGGTTCACTTTGGATAACATGTTCTCGATGGAGCTGCATAAATATCAAGATATAGCTGAGGAGATCATCAATACCGCTATTAAAGAATTGAGTATAGAGAAAGGTGTGCAAGACATCGCTGATACCTGGACCAATTTGAATTTCACCGTTCACAAGCATATGAAAGGGACTGAAGAGAGGGGTTTCATCTTAGGAGTCGTCGATGAGATTTTGTTGATTCTGGAAGATAACTCGATGAATCTGCAAAGCATGGCTGGGTCTCAATATGTTGGGCCATTCTTATCGGTGGTGCAGAAATGGGAGAAGAATCTGTCGAATATCGGTGAGGTCATCGATGAGTGGTTCTCCGTCCAAAGGAAATGGTTGTATCTGGAAGGGATTTTCATTGGTGGCGATATAAGGTCGCAATTGCCTGAAGAAGCTAAAAAATTCGACGATATCGATAAGATGTTTAGGAAGATTATGATGGAAACCGCAAAGAAACCGAACGTCTTGGAATGTTGTAATATCACCGGTAGGTTCGCCGAATTCCAGAACTTATCCTTAGGATTGGATCGCTGCCAGAAATCGCTGAACGACTATTTAGACTCGAAGAGGCGCAAATTCCCACGATTCTACTTCATCTCCACCGACGAGCTGCTATCGATCTTGGGAAGTAGCGATCCAGCCGTCGTCCAAGATCACATGATCAAAATGTTCGACAACATAAAGAGTTTGCGTTTAGGCCCGGATAGTCACGACCGCAACACGGCCAGCGCCATGATCTCGGCCGAAAGGGAGATTATGGAGTTTCGCACCGCAGTTTACACCGAAGGCAAGGTCGAAGATTGGATGAACGACGTCCTGAACGAGATGAGGCGATCCAACCGTTTCATCACCAAAAAATCGATTTACGATTACGGTAAAACGCAAAGACCGAGGACCACGTGGATGATGGATTACCAAGGCATGATCTGCTTGGCCGCCAATCAGGTCTGGTGGACAGCGGAGGTCGAAAACGTCTTCGCCAAGATCAAGAAGGGGAACAAAAGAGCTATGAAGGAGTACCTCAATCAATTGAATAAGCAATTGGATGATATCGTCATAACGGTGAGAGCGGAGCTCTCCTCCAATGATAGGTCGAAATTTAAAACGATTGCTACCATAGAAGTCCATTCGAGAGATATCGTCGAGAACTTCGTTCGCGATAGCGTGACTGACGTGCAGGAATTCGATTGGGAAAGCCAACTTCGTTTTTATTGGGTCAATAATTTAGATAATCTATGGGTGACTCAATGCACCGGTAGTTTCGAATACGGTTACGAGTACATGGGCCTAAACGGGCGCCTCGTCATAACCCCCTTAACCGATAGAATTTATTTAACAATCACTCAAGCTTTGATAATGCATATGGGCGGTGCTCCAGCCGGTCCAGCCGGCACCGGAAAGACGGAAACCACAAAAGATTTAGCTAAAGCCTTAGGATTGCTATGCATCGTCACCAATTGCGGTGAAGGCATGGATTACAAAGCGATAGGCACCAATCTAGCCGGATTATGTCAATGCGGTGCTTGGGGATGCTTCGACGAGTTTAACCGAATCGATATCTCGGTATTATCCGTAATCTCCACGCAGTTGCAAACGATTAGAAGCGCTTTAGTGTTGAAATTGAAGAAGTTCATTTTCGAAGGTGTCGAAATCAATTTAGACCCGAAAGTCGGCATCTTCATCACGATGAACCCCGGATACGCCGGTCGAACCGAACTCCCAGAATCAGTCAAGGCGTTATTCAGGCCCGTAGTGTGCATCCTACCGGATCTCGAGATGATCTGCTTGATTTCCTTGTTCTCCGATGGATTCTTACAAGCTAAAGTCTTAGCTAAGAAGATGACGGTCCTATACAAGCTAGCGCGTGAACAATTATCCAAGCAGTACCATTACGATTGGGGATTGAGAGCCCTCAATGCGGTTCTAAGAATGGCGGGGGTGCTGAAGAGGGCTTCGCCTGATATATCCGAAACGTTGGTGTTGATGAGGGCGCTCCGCGATATGAATTACCCGAAATTCGTCTTCGAAGACGTCCCGCTATTTCTGGGATTGATCCGGGATCTGTTTCCGGGAATGGATTGCCCCAGAGTCGGTTATCCGGATTTTAACGAGGCCGTCGAGAAGGCCTTCGCTGATCATAAGTACGTGGTGCTTCCGGAGCAAATCGATAAGGTATGTAACCAACTTTAAATTAAAAAAAAATTAAATTGGGATTTGACAGGTGGTGCAATTGTACGAGACGATGATGACCAGGCATTCGACGATGGTAGTCGGACCGACTGGAGGTGGTAAAACCGTTGTTATCCATACTTTAGCGCGAGCCCAAACGTTACTAGCCTTACCGACTAATATCAAGACGTTGAATCCTAAAGCCTGCTCGGTTATTGAGTTGTACGGGGTGCTAGATCCTCTAACTAGAGATTGGACCGACGGCTTGCTCTCGAACATCTTCAGGGATATCAATAAACCAACGGAAAAGCTCGAGAGGAGGTATATTTTATTCGATGGGGACGTCGATGCTTTATGGATCGAAAATATGAATTCTGTCATGGATGATAATAAATTGCTCACGCTAGCGAACGGGGAGAGGATACGTTTAAACCATCCAGTTTGCGCGTTGTTATTCGAGGTTGGGGACCTTCAGTACGCTTCCCCGGCTACCGTCTCTAGAGCGGGCATGGTGTACGTGGACCCGAAGAATTTAGGTTATCAACCGTATTGGGATCGGTGGATCAAGACCAGGAAGCATCCGCCGGAAAGGGACTGTTTCCAAAAGGTCTACGACCAATACATCCCGGACGCTCTAGCTTACATAATTTTGGGACAATTAGGTATGCAACAGGTGGCGCCTTTGAAGACGATCATTCCACAAACCGGTCTGAATATGGTGACGCAGCTATGTATAATGTTGGACTCGATATATCCGCAAGCGGAAGACGAAATTAGAAATCCCGAAGATCCCGTCGATGAGAATCTATTGGAGAGCATATTCTTGCAATGCGTGTACAATTCGTTAGGTGCTTCTTTAATAGCGAGCGCTAGAGAAGATTTTGATACGTACATGAAGAAGCAATGTCCGTTCATGAATGATGACGATGATAAGGAGCATATGGCTAAAGTTGGGAAGATGCCCAACAAATACCCGACGCTTTACGACTATTTCTTGGATATCAAAGAGTATTGTTGGGTAGCGTGGGATTGGTTGATTCCCGACTACATCCACGATAGGGAGAAACGATATTCAGAAATTTTAGTGCCCACAATCGACACTGTCAGGACCACCTTCATTTTGAAATTAATGAATGCCATACACCAACCTGTCATATTAGTCGGGGAGACTGGCACCTCCAAAACCGCCATAATCCAAGATTTCCTCCGCTCACTAGATCAAGAGATCTTCATCATCTTAAACATTAATTTCTCGTCACGTACCTCATCAATGGACGTGCAAAGGAATCTAGAATCTTCGGTCGAGAAAAGATCGAAAAACATCTACGGCCCGCCGATGGGAAAGAAACTAATTTGCTTCATCGATGACATGAATATGCCTCAAGTCGACGAATATGGCACCCAACAGCCGATCGCCCTGTTAAAGTTGTTATTCGAACAGCAGGGCTTCTACGATCGCGGTAAGGATTTAAATTGGAAGAAGCTGCGGGATATCAGCTATTTCGCGGCGATGGGCGTCGCAGGGGGTGGCAGGAACGACGTCGATCCGAGATTCATGTCCAAGTTTACCATCTTCAACTTGGCCTTCCCCAGGGAGACCACACTCCATCACATCTACACTAGCATACTGGCGGGGCATTTTTCCATTTTCGGCGAAGAGGTGCGCATCGCCGATATACTCATCACCATGACCTTGAACCTGTATAAGATTTTAATCGTGGAGCTTCCCCCACCCCTAATAAATTCCATTACATCTTCAATATGAGGGATTTGTCCAGGATTTGCGCCGGACTCTGCTGCACCGTTCCTAAATTCTACGAGGCCAAACATCAGGTTGTTAGATTGTGGAGGAACGAGTTCACTAGGGTCGTATGCGATAGGCTGATTTCCGCTGAAGATAATGAATTGATGAGGAATCATATAATCGACGAGATCAGCGCCCATTTCCCGTCAGCTGGTTACGTGCCGCCTGCGGAGGTTAAAGAGATGTCTAGTATCTCAGGTAAGTTAGCCAGTAAGAGCTCCAGCTTTAACGCTATAGGTTTTTTCCGAATCCTACAGGTGAGATGGCCACATCTAACAAATCTCTCACCAGGACGAGACCTGAGAAACCCGAACCTGAGACGCCCGTCGGGGAAGATGGCGCTCCGGATGTACTAGAATACGCTATGAGAGAACCGATACTTTTCGGTGATTATCGCAATGCTGTTAACGAAGAGGAACCTAGATTTTACGAAGACCTCCTCGACTACGAAGCCATCTATTTCCTATTCCAAGAAATCATGGACGAATATAACGAGAGGAAGGAGAAAATGAGTTTGGTCCTCTTTAACGACGCCCTGGAGCATCTAACAAGAATCCACAGAGCCATCCGTTTGCAAAAAGGTCACGTTTTACTAGTCGGCGTTGGTGGGAGCGGAAAAGCTTGCATAACGCGGTTAGCAGCGTTCACGGCCGGTTGCGAAATCTTCGAAATCCAACTCAGCAGGGGCTACAACGAGAACAGCTTCAAGGATGACTTGAAAAAGTTGTTTTACCAATTGGGTATCGATAGGAAGCCGACGGTCTTTCTATTTACCGCGGCTCAAGTCGCCGAAGAAGGTTTCCTGGAGTTCATCAATAACATACTTATGATCGGAATGATTCCATCGCTGTTCACCGAAGAAGACAAGGATCAGGTTATCGGGCAATGCAGGAATCACGCTAGAGACGCCGGATTTCCTATAACTAAAGATGGGGTTTGGCAATATTTCGTGACGAAATGCTGCGATAATCTGCACGTAGTGCTATCGATGTCGCCATCTGGTGATATCTTAGCTAAGAGATGCAGGAGTTTCCCCGGTTTGGTCAATAATACGTGTATAGATTGGTTGTTTCCGTGGCCGTTGCAAGCTTTGGAGGCGGTGGCTTCCGTTTTCCTAAAGGAGCATCCGAAACTACCCGAAGTTTACAGAGGACGTGTGGTAAGCACGTTTTATTTATTATATAAAGTGTAGACTAGCTCATTTCTTTGGTTTCCTCGATTTCTTCCTGTCTTGTTTTTATTTAACTGTTTAGTAACGTAGCTAACAGGGCTCCCTAAATTATTACAGGTCAAACACGTCGTTTACGTTCATCAAACCGTTTCCGAATACACCAACGATTTCATGCTGAAGCTACGCCGAAAGAATTACGTCACACCCAAACACTACCTCGATTTCATCCAGACCTACTTGAAGCTGCTCGACGAGAAGAACAACTACATAGACGCCCAATGCGATCGCCTGATGGGCGGTTTGACCAAGATCGAAGAGGCAAGCGCCGAATTGGAACAGTTAAACGCCAAATTAGCCGTACAAAAGGTGATAGTCACCGAGGCCACCGAAGCTTGCGAGACCATGTTGAAGGAGATCGAGGAGGGCACCAGCGAAGCCACCAGCAAGAAAGAAGCGGCTTCCGAACGAAGCATGGAAATCGAGGAGAAAAAGAAGGTGATCACCGTCGAGCAAGGTGAAGCGGAAGAAGCTTTAGCTCAAGCTATGCCCGCTCTAGAAATGGCGAGATTAGCTCTGAGCGATCTGGATAAAGCGGACATTACTGAAATCCGTTCTTTCGCGACCCCTCCCGAAGCTGTCCAGATCGTTTGCGAATGCGTGGTGATCATCAGGGGTATCAAAGAGGTATCGTGGAAGAGCGCTAAAGGCATGATGTCCGATCCGTATTTCCTGAAGAGTTTACAAGAGTTGAATTGCGATGCTATCACGCAAGCGCAGATTAGATCCGTCAAAGCCCACCTGAAGAAATCCAATAAATTAGACGATATGGCTTCCATAAGTAAAGCTGGTTACGGTTTGCTCAAGTTCGTACAAGCTGTTCTAGGTTATTGCGCGGTATACCGCGAGGTCAAGCCTAAAAAGGATCGGGTTGAAGCCTTGCAGAGGGAATATGATACAGCGATTAAGAGTTTGCAAAAGCTTAACACGGAAATATCGAAATTGGAGGAGGATCTGAGGAAATTGAACGAGAAATATGAGATAGCGATGAGACGAAGGCAGGAGCTTCAAGAGGAGACGGACATCATGATGAGGCGGTTAATAGCGGCAGATAAATTGATCAGCGGTTTGAGTTCCGAACGTGATCGGTGGACGCAAGATTTGAAAAATTTGCATCTCGAAAAGGAACGATTGGTCGGCAATTGCTTGCTGTGTTCGGAATTCTTAAGCTACACGGGTCCCTTCAGCTACGAATATCGTAAAACGATGATCTACGGTGATTGGCAAAACGATATCATCGAAAGGAAGATACCTTTAACGCAACCTTTCAAGTTGGAGAACAGTTTGACTAACGACGTCGAGATCAGCCAGTGGACTTCGGAAAGTCTACCGCCTGATGAGTTATCCGTTCAGAACGGGATCTTGACGGCGAGGGCGTCGCGCTTCCCAATCTGCATAGATCCTCAACAGCAAGCTTTGACTTGGATCAAGAAACGCGAGGAGAAGAATAATATGAAGGTCTTAAGCTTCAACGATTCTGATTTCATTAAACACGTCGATATGGCTATCAAGTATGGGACGCCGATTTTATTCCAGGACATCGACGATTACATCGATCCTGTTATCGACAACGTTTTGGAGAAAAAGATCAAAGTTGTCACCGGAAGATCTTTCGTCATCTTGGGGGATAAAGAAGTCGATTGGGATCCGAATTTTCGGATGTATTTAACGACTAAACTTCCCAATCCTTTCTTCAATCCAGCAGTTTACGCTAGAGGATTGGTGATCAATTATATGGTGACAATGTCTGGGTTAGAAGATCAGCTGTTGAGTGTTGTTGTTAGAAATGAAAGGTCAGATCTTGAAGAGCAACGCGAGAACTTGATCGCCGAAACTAGCGAAAATAAGAACCTGTTACAGCAGCTCGAAGATTCCCTCCTTAGGGAATTGTCAACCTCAACAGGAAACATGTTAGACAACGTTGAATTGATCGATACCCTCGATAACACCAAAAGCAAGGCCAGCGAAGTCAGCTTAAAATTGATGCTGGCTCAGCATACAGCAACCGAAATCGATAAATTAAGAGACGGTTATAGATCGGTGGCAAAACGAGGTGCAATTTTATTCTTCGTTCTCTCCGACATGGCCGGCGTCAACTCGATGTACCAGTACTCCTTATCGTCATACTTGGAAGTCTTCAGTTACTCCTTACGGAAAGCTCTCCCTCACACGATTCTAGCGAGGAGATTGAAGAATATTATCGATACTCTAACGCAGAACGTCTACAACTACGGTTGCACTGGTATCTTCGAGAAACACAAGCTGCTGTATTCGTTCCAGATGACGACCAAATTAGAACAGTACGAGGGGAATATCTCCCAGCTCGAGTTGGAGTTCTTCATCAAGGGGAACGTGTCCCTGGAGAAATCGACCAGACCTTGCCCGGCGAAATGGATATCGGTTCAAGGTTGGAACGATATCCTGAAGTTGACGTCGGATTTCGGGGAATTGTTCGAGCTGTTGCCGTACGAAATCGAAAAGAATTTGGATATCTGGCAAGAATGGTAAGTCTACAAATCGGTCGAAGAAACCGTCCTCATTTTTTTACATTGTAGAACGGTTCTTGATCTGTAATGTGTACTGTCACGTTGACAGTAACCTCCAAATTTTCAAAAGCGCTTCACGATGTCTCAGTTTAGTTAAACGTCAAAATTTTTGACAGCACTATGCTACGTTTGACATCTTTTTTTTTTCTCGAATTTAGGTACGACTTAGACGCTCCAGAAGCCGTAGACTTCCCATGCAACTACAAAGAAAAACTAACACCCTTTCAAGTCCTAATGCTCGTGAGATGCTTCAGAATCGATCGCGTCTTCAGAGCGGTAGGCGATTACATCACGGTAGTGATGGGCGAAGAATATATCATGCCACCTGTCGTCAGTTTCGACAACATCTTCGACCAAAGCACGCCGATGACGCCGGTGGTCTTCATCCTGAGTCCCGGTTCGGACCCAACGGCTGAACTGATGAAATTAGCTGACCGATTCGGAGGGGGTGTCGAGAATTTAAAATATCTATCGCTGGGTCAAGGTCAAGAAGCTGCTGCCGTTAGTTTATTGGAGAATGCCATCGGTAGAGGGCAATGGTTGATGTTACAAAACTGCCATCTCCTCTTAAGTTTCATCAGAGTTTTGGAGAAGCATCTGGAGCGAATCAGCAAACCTCATCCTGATTTTAGACTGTGGTTGACGACTGATCCGACGCCGGCCTTTCCCATCGGAATCTTGCAGAGATCTTTGAAGGTTGTGACCGAACCTCCTAACGGGCTTAAATTAAATCTGCGCAACACTTACTTCAAGATGAGGCCGCAGACTTTAGACTCTTGCACTCACTCGGCTTATAAGTCTCTCATTTACGTCCTGGCCTTCTTCCACGCCGTCGTACAGGAACGCAGGAGATATGATAAGATCGGCTGGAATATCTGCTACGATTTCAACGAATCAGATTTTAACGTGTGCGTTCAGATTCTGGATACTTATCTGATGAAAGCTGTCGAAGCTAAAGACACGAGGATACCGTGGAATAGCCTGAAATATCTGATCGGGGAGGTGATGTATGGCGGGAGAGTTATCGACGATTTCGATAGGAGGATCGTTAAGGTCTACATGGATGAGTACATGGGTGACTTCCTTTTCGATCATTTCCAACCATTTCATTTCTATCACGATGAAACCGTTGATTATGTAATTCCACCTGATGGTACTAAAGATGATTATATCGGTGAGGATGATGTTCCGATGCTATTATATTGTATGAACCATGTAATTTTTCAGCTGCTATCGACGAATTACCACTAGCCAACAGTCCTGAAGTGTTCGGGCTACATCCCAACGCTGAAATAGGTTATTATACGCAAGCAACTAAAGAAATGTGGATGTTACTCATCGAATTACAACCACAAACAGGTTCTCTTTTTTGTTTAGTACTCTTTTATTCGTCCACCATGTCTGAAAATGACTCATTATGTCACATTTGACAGTTCTGGGTAAAATGTCATATTTTGACATTTTACATAACTCAAGATTTAAAAACATTAATACTAGACGAAAAATAATCGTGCGTCAGATATGCAGAAACGCTTTAATAACTCTCAGCTTCGCTCGGACTCCTAAAACGTGCTTTAAATTGAATCTTTTCCTCAAATATAGGTGCCAGCGGTGAGGGCATCAGCAGAGAAGAATTTATCTTAAACGTTTCGAACGATATCCTCGAAAAGCTCCCCGACGAATATGAAATTTGGAAAGTTCGTCGCGATTTTCAACTAACAATGACACCCACGATAATCGTTCTACTCCAAGAACTCGAAAGATTTAATAAGTTAATCCATACAATGACTAGGACTTTAAAACAGCTGAAGAGAGCTCTAGCTGGGGAGATCGGTATGGACGCTACATTAGACAACGTCGCATATTCTTTGTTTAACGGCCAATTACCAGCTGCCTGGAGGAAATTGACTCCTGCTACTTGTAAAAATCTAGGAGGTTGGATGGTGTTCTTCTTGAAGAGGCAAGAGCAATATTTTAATTGGGTAATTTATACTTCTTCAATCTTTTAATCGTAATATAAAAAAATTTTTCATCATCATCATAAAGACCATCCAAGGTGATCCTATGGTCTTGTGGTTGTCAGGGTTGCATATTCCAGAAACCTATTTAGCTGCTTTGGTGCAAATCGCTTGCAGAAAGAATAATTGGCCGTTGGACAGATCAACTTTATACACGAAAGTGACCAAATTCAGGGATCCTTTAGATATTGAGGAGAGACCTGAACAGGTGATGCGATGCTTGGTTTCTTTGTGTTTCCAACATTATAAAGAGATATTTTAAATTTTGTAGGGTACCTGTTTAGTGCACGGTTTATACCTTGAAGGTGCTAGATGGGACGTTGAAAGTGATTGCTTGAAGAGATCCAGGCCTAAAATTTTGGTGGAGGAGTTACCTGTTATGAGCGTAATACCAATCGAAGCTCACAGATTGAAATTGCAAAATACCCTAAGAACTCCCGTGTACACTACGTCGCTGAGAAGGAACGCTATGGGTGTGGGTTTAGTTTTCGAGGCCGATCTAGGCACTAACGAGCATTTAAGTCATTGGGTGTTGCAAGGTGTTTGTTTAGTGTTAAATACCGATGACTAGGAATAGGATGTTTAATATTGTACATATGTTTTATTACAATAAAATATTTTCTGTAAAAAATCATCTTTGACTTGAAATTGTTTTTGTATCGTAAATAACTATTGAATGCAACATTTTCTGAAGATGACAAATACGTTGCTATCGGCATAAAAAAAAACCGAAAAAGTTATCGATGGATTGGTAGCACTCACAGTTTAAATTTTGACCAATCAGTCAAAGTGTCTGTCCTGGTTCTGCCATATGGATTAATCATCATAGCTGTCACGTTGACAGACACGTCAAACGTCAAAATAATTTTACATCGCTTTTATATCGCTCCCTTTCTCTAGAATAGAACATTATTTATTCTTTCTATTTACTTTTAATTACCCGATACATTATAAAATGACATAATTACAGAAAAACAAGTCTGTATTGACTTAATGACATTTTTATAACTTCCGGTTGACGTCACAATAACATTTTAACGACCTAAGGTCGACAAACTCAGTTCAGTTCAGTTCAGTTGACCGTCGACAACGGTACAGGTAACATCTATAGAGGCTGTTGTGTTATTTTACATCGGACGAATTGAATTCTTGTAGTTCCACCGAAATTTTGGAAATCGTTTCTCCTGAAATTACGAATGGAAGTTATCGAAAGATGTGTTGTCCTTTCTCCGTCGATACAAGGAAAAAGGTGGTTAATTTTCGAATCGCATTATGACTGGAGATAATGGCTGCGGTGTAACAGTAGCAACTACCTAATATGAACGCCAGTTCGAATTCATATTTTGCTTTGATGCAACGAGGTGGACGTTAGTGCGAGTTGTCCCTCTACAGCTCTTGTGTTCGTCAGATTCTCTCTCTTTGTGTTGACACTCAGATTCTGTCCGGGTGGGTGGTCTAATGGCATAGTTCCGCTGACACCACATACCCTCGTGAGGGTCTAGCAACCGATTAGAGAGGTTTGACGTCCGTGAGAGTCTCAAAAGGGACAGTCTCAATCTAATTTATATCCCGTTTAGATTAATTAATGGCTGTAGAATGCCAAAAAAAGCGTTCATATTAGAACTGTTCTTATTGTTGATGGTTTGGTCGGTCGGTTCATATCGAAGGTTTGGGTATTGCGTTGAATGTTGGTCCAAGTCTTGTGATAAGTGTTAGAGAGGTTTGACGTCCGTGAGAGTCTCAAAAGGGACAGTCTCAAGCTAATTTATATCCCGTTTAGATTAATTAATGGCTGTAGAATGCCAAAAAAAGCGTTCATATTAGAACTGTTCTTATTGTTGATGGTTTGGTAGGTCGGTTCATATCGAAGGTTTGGGTATTGCGTTGAATGTTGGTCCAAGTCTTGAGATAAGTGTTAAGCTACTTAAGGAGAACTTTGTCTTATTGTTGATGGTTTGCTAAGTCGTTTCGTGTTGACTACTGGTCGAAATGGTATGTTTGCTCTAATCTACATAGAGGTGGTTTGGATTATTTTGGTATAAATCTTTTTTTGTATTGTAAACGAGCAGATATTTTGGTCGCATACTGTGATTTGTCCGCGATGGCAGCTACGTTTGTTTCGTCTGCATTCTTGCTGTTGATGCTTTGATAGATGGTTCTCTACAGAAGATTCGAGCTTGCGACAAATTGTCAACATCCTACGCAAATGCATCTTAATTTTAAATTATTTTCTTAGATGTAATAGTAGAATCTATCGATTTTAACTTTATTGCAATGAAGTTAGCTAACGCTAAGTTTCATTTTCAATAACATAATTCTCCAGACAAATCGATAGATTCTATTCGGTTTTTTTTTCCAATTTAAGAATAGGATCTACCTGATATGAACGCTAGTTCAAACTCAAATTTTGTTTCGATGCAACGAGGTCTATTTTAGTGCGAGTTGTATACCTCTACACCTCTTGTATTCGTCAGATTCTCTCTTTTTGTGTTGACACTCGGATTCTGTCCGGGTGGGTGCTCTAATGGCATAGTACCGCTGACGCCACATACCCTCGTGAGGGTCTATCAACCGATTAGAGAGGTTTGACGTCTATGAGAGTCTCAAGAGGTCAGTCTCAATCTAATTTATATCTCGTTTGGATAAATTAATGGCCGCAATGATTGTGTCATTTTCAAGGGATTTGACGTATGTACTGATTATTGAAGCAGTATACATAACCTTTATAGAATCTATCAAAATAATTTATGTGCAAATTAGTTCACCCTATCATTCCTGCCAATTAGTCAGTGTTTCCAAGTGAACATTTTAGGTGTCCGTAAATGTTTGAAGCTGACGTCTGTCAAAATGTAAGCAATATCTGTGCCATCTGTGCTTAAAGTTTTCCACCCTGTAAATGTCATTTGGTTTATTCCTCTATGGCCATATAGTGGCACGTCTGATTTTTGTTGGGTTTGTTTAACTAATTTTAATTAGCAATAAACGTTTCCAAAAGGAAGCATATTCTGTTTGATTTTAAGAAACAATTTTAATATTTATGCTGAAAGTAACTACCGCGTAGGACGCTAATGTTAATTCTTGCGATCGAAATCAATTGTAGTGTTATAAACTTAACCAAAATTTGACCGTAGCTGTCAGCTTCAAGCATTTACGGACACCCGATATAATAGATATGGAAATACGTATACATGACAGATGTTTTGACATATGGTCAACATATCACAGTGTCTCCAAATATTAATAATGAAATATTTCCACGGTTTTGGCGCGTTTATTTTTTCGTTTGAAATTGTGAAAAATTTTAATGGAACGGTTTTGTGAAACGACAGAACGTAGAAATAAAATTTACAGATATATAGCGCATGTCAATAGATGACTAAAATAAAGACAACAGAAATAATCGACTGGCCTATCAGTCACTCTCCTATGATAAATGTCTTTTTTTTTAATTAACAATTAAAAGTTCTAATCTCTATAATATATTTGCGTAGGTAATCAATTAGCATCATTTGTCAAATTGACAATGAACATTTTTCATTGATTGTCAACTTCAGGTTAGTATGATACAGCAAGGTACTATCACAATATGTAAAAAGAGGGTCCAGTTTTTTCTTCGAGAATTCAAAAAAAGCAGTCTTTTTAGATTTATTGGGGCGTGTTAGCGTTTAAATCTCGTAATTCATACTCGTTTCTTCTCTGTTACGTAATCGAGTAGCCTGTCTATATCACTTTAATGAATAGAGCAGCAAACAGAAAGTCCTGTCAATATTTGATTATCTGTCAAAATTGACAACCTTACAGTAGATTACCAGAAGTTTTAAAATCTTTCAATTCCTGAAGTATTTCCACTACCAGCAAATGAATTAAATACCAATTTATTCCACAACATATAAAATTATGTTTTAATTAATGTTTAATACTATTCTATTATTAAATACATATACAAATGGTAATAGTATTATTTCAAGGAACGATTATCAGAGAATATTTTTGGAAGCATTATGCTGTTTAAGCTTTGAAATTAGCATATCTCGTTTCTGCATTTAGTTAATGCTAGAATAAACAATTTATTATTGATCTTATAAATATTATCTCATCTTGATAACACGCGATTTAGGACGTTTCGCATTCATTTTCTCTCTCGCTTTGATCGTTACTATCCGATTGGATAAAATTAGAATGTGTTAGATTTGAAATCGAAACGTCAAAGTCGTCACGTCGCATCGTCAACATCAGATTAAATCAGATTTAAAAGATTAAACCGGTCTTATCGCGCCGCGCTAAAATACTATACAGTATGGAATAATTCGGTCACGACTACAATCAAACGAATTCCTCTATTTAGTTCGAATGCGACGCCGGATATTTATCAGCTGGTTTCGGTATTCCATCAATCCGTTGCAAACTCGCGATAACACGTTATACGAATCAACGTACGACGTAAAAATTTCGTGTTGTAGTACCTACGGGCGTTTAGAGTTAGTATGCGGCATATAAATATAGACCGGCTTGCGTAGCTCGGCGTGAGAGAGCGAGCAGCGTCCGTCCGTCCAGTCGGTAGAGAGCAGGTTCGTGCGTTGGGCGCCTGTTTCAGGCGCAAAAGTTCGTGTTCCTTTCGATCCCGTTGAAGAGAACGACCGCCCACAATGGATCCCGAGGCCTTCCTGGATATCGCCAATCAGGTGGTGAAACTGAAGATGTTTCCCTACTTCGATATAGCGCATTGCGTACTGTGCGCGTTATCGGTACGTGAGGATCTCGGCAGCGGTAAGTTCATCCATCAGTTGAAGACTACACGGCGGTCTAATGTCGTCTCGACGCGATGCTTGGAGACGTTTCGCGCCGGCGTCTTTGATGCTCGAGTTATCTCGATTTTAAAACGGTGAAATATTTTAAGAGTTTCTGTTGTCGGTTGACAAATTAATACTGCTGACGCGATAATAATAGGGTAACGATGCCGTGGTATTGTTTTCTAGAACAGGGTTTATATAATTATAAATATAGTTTCTATTTTTAACCGAGAGATAGCTAATAATAAATAATATGATAGAGCGTTTCTTTTATTAGTTAATGCTGATATTTGCTCGCTACCACGTTTGCAACTCTACGAAAGAAAATAATTTGAGCGTTGGAGAATTAAACAGAACGAAGTTTAATTTTTTTATTTTTCTTTGTGAATTATATACAAACTTATTTTGTTTTATATTAATACAAACTAAGTATATGCTATTCTGGGACGTATTTAGAAAGTCTTTCTTTTCACTTTTCTTTTATATTGGGATGAAGAACATTCAGAAATTAAAGTCCAACAGTAGTCAGCAAGCATCTCGCTAATCCACTTGCCCTAATAGCGTTCTTCAATAGTGGAAATATCCTGATGAAATCTTTCCCCATGCTCCCCATGCTAACATTTCCAAGATTCGGGGGAAAGAAGTTCAGGTGCGAATGTAAGAAATGTATTTTAAGGCTCATATTACAGCCTAATGCATGGTAACTTCTAACAAGTTCACTAACAATTTCCTCGTCATCTTCAGATTTTTTATTTCCTAAGAAATTCTTTGTCACACTTTTAAATGCATTCCAAGCACTCCGTTCTAAATCGCGCTAGAGTACGTCAAATTCTCGATCCTGTTGTAACGGATTAATCTGGGGTCCTATAAAAATCCCCTCTTTAAGTTTTGCCTCAGATACAGGGTGAGGCATTAGTGCGAGGAAGTCCAATTACTCCTGTATTATAACAGAAATGAGAAAATGTTATTAAGATAAAAGTTGAAGTGCATGGGGGGCTATAACCTAAACATATTTTCAACTATACAAGGTGTCAAATAAAGACAGGGTAAACTAAACTTACTTTATTTTAAATGGAACACCCTGTATATTTTTACTGTTTACGATTCTCCTAGGTCTTACCTTTATTATAATATAGGGTTTTGCTATGTTATTCAGTTTACTTTAGAAGATATGGGAAGTTTTGCATTAACCCTTTCAGTCATCGTGTCGTCAATTGACGACACCGTAGTTTAGCCCCCAATATAGGAACTGAATAGCTGCAAATACCATTTGGTCATGGTGTATTCAATTGAACACATTACTGACAATTCCCACTTTGGTGCTACCTGGTGCTAAAAGGCAGTAACAAAAATTAAAATTTCGATGTTGTGGACGACTTGTTACAGGGTGCTGTACACTACATTTTGAAGGTTGCTGCAATTGCCGTTATATTTTGTTTTTGAAATTTTTATTTTGTACATCGTGTGTGCGAAAGTGAACAGGTTTGTGGGTGACAGGTACTATTAGTGCTTACAAGCTTATATTTGGACAATATTTTTCAAAATTGGACGTCCTCAAATAAATACAATGTGACTATACGGACATTATTGTACAGAGTAACATAGCCTCAAATATTAAGTGATAGTTCATATATTTATTCATTACTATATAGATAATCTCCTAAAATGTCGTCCAAACGACGATTGACATATGAGGAGATGGTGCACTTGGCCGAGCATCTATCGGAAATTGAAGATCTGAGCGAAATCAATAAAAGCTGGACCTGAGTCTTGGCCTGCGGGTGATGAAGATTTTGAAGAAGAAAATGAACAAATCCAGGATTCTGAGGAAGTTGTGAAAATTGAACAAGTCGAGGAAGATGTACCTGCTGAAGAAGTGCCTACTGAACCTCAGCCTGTCCCAAGCATCTAACGTTGAGCTTCAATGCGCAAAAAAGACGTAATGAAACAGTTCATGACACAAAATGAACTAACTCCCAAAGAAAAGATTCGTTGGACGAAAGGGGTCGAATTTCTAACTCCGAACATCAAGTCGTTTGAGAAAACAGTTGAAGATGTAGTTGAGCTAGAAGGTCCAATTGTTTTTCTCAATACTTTATCGACGAACTGTTTGAAGAAATGGTCGAGTTTGTATGCCATGTCTCACTCACCTCCAAGAAATGAAAACGTTTTTTGGCATCCATTTGCTGCCTATTTGTTATTTTATTACCCTTTAGTCACGATGTCGTCAACTGACAACATGGGCTAACTCCTGAACGGGCGTTGGTAACCCTTCACAAGTGATATCAGAAAATTGCAAATAAATCAGACTTTCTAGTATCACAGTTTCAGATTTTTCTCTAAATCAAAATAAATAGTGACCGAAAGGGTTAATTTAATAACAAAATTGGCGCCTCTTACAATCCTACGACTTCCACATAAAATAATTCATTTGCGCTAGAAACATTTCTAATATGATCTCCTTTCGTTAGAAATTATTTATTTGTCGGCGTATTCAATATTTATATACAAGGCGAGTCATAACTCGGAATGTTTATTTTCTCACCTATTTCAAATGGAACACCCTGTATTTTATTGTTGGAGTAAACTCCTCTATTCACGAACTTTATTATTTATTAAAGGTCCCGTATAGCTAAATGGGATAGTTTTTAAGTTATTTGCGTTTCTATCAGTCAAAACATGATTTTAAACAAAAACGGGCTTGATTTCAATTGGTTCACCGTAATGCTGAGCTAAGAAATAATAAAGCACCTAGTCTAGCCTAGGTCGCAGTTTGTTTACAATGGAAATAGTAGCAAAACAATTAGTAGTTAAAATTCTTAAGTATTATTAGAGACAGAATTGAATGAGAATATTGATATTGATGCTATTAACGAGTTTGAAGTTTTGATAACAGAATAATTTTATTGCTGTTTACAAGTATAGATTGATATGGTTTTTGTGTTGGAATGAAGTAATAAGAATCTTTTGCTCGCAAGAAGACTTTATCATCGGCAATTCTCTAGTAGACGACAAGCAAGAACAGAATCTTTTGAATTTTTTTTGCAACGGTTTTCTCGGACTGAAACTATGAATTATGAAAAATCTAAATGAACCAATACCGTTTAAACAGAAGAATAAATGCATCTATATTATGCGCAACGGCACCAAGAGCTGACTGATGACCATAGAGATACCATAAAAATAAATACACAAAAATAAATAATTCTGTAATTAATCGATGGTTTTAGCCGTTACTTTGTGGTACATTTTGTAATATAAAATAAATAATACTTTACTTTGTTAAACCACTTTATTTAATATTGTTTACTGCAGTTTCAGCCTTCTTGGATCATTCTCAAAACTAGTTAGCTAACTTTAGTTGACCCAAGATGTAAAGCAGTAAAAAATTTTAATTAAAGTGGTTAGCAAAGTAAAGTATTATTTATTTTAAATTCTGTAATTCGTTCCTACTTTACTTTTTTTGTTTTTTTCAAGTTTCATAATTAAATGTTATTTTATTAACACTTTGTGTTTACTATTTTATGTCATTTTCCCATTCAAGCATCTTGTAATTCTAAAATTAATTTCACATAGGTCAATCATAGTCATACAGATCAATCATATCTAATACTGTTTTTTTTTCACTCAACTTTGCGTCAGATAATGATAATTTTAGCGATTTAGGTATAGAATTGTATTTTCCCAGCTAAGCAGCAGTTTTCGTCTAATATTTCTATTCAACTAATCAAAATCAAACCCGTTTTTACTCAAAATCGTGTTTTCGACTTATAGAAACGAACTTACTACTATTTTGACATAAGCTTTCCGCTAAGAAGGGTCCAGACCTGTCAAAGAACAAATCCCTGGTATACTGACACAATTCGTCAGGAAGCAGAATATGTACGGAACTACTACCACTGGTGTAGAGTAGCGAATAGTCAGGCATCTTGGGAACATTATCGGAGTATTAGTAAATCATTAAAAGAGAATATAATACTAGCTAAGACAGAATATAATAGTAATAAAATAAATTCTGCCGCTAATAAATCCAAAGCTACATGGGGTATTATAAAGCGTGAGATTGGATCACAAAGTGGAGTCACTAGTGAACTTAACCTAAAGCGTGATGGTGTGGAAACAAGCGATCCATTTATCTTGGCTTCAATGTTTGGCGAATTTTTCGGGTCCGGTTCACCAGACCCCACTGTTGGAGTTTGTGAGCGTCATACTTCCATCATAAACTCAAATACTCTATTTCTTACTCCTGCCACAGAAAATGAGATTTTTAACGTGATATGTGAAATGTCACCCAAATTTTCTGCAGGTCTCGATCAAATACCGGCATTTATCGTTAAAATTTCTGCTAAATTTGTGACTCCAGCTTTAACATCCCTAGTTAATTTGATGTTCACAGAGGGTATCTTTCCGCAAAAGCTAAAACAAGCAAAAGTAGTACCAATACACAAAAAAGGTTCAAAATCAGAAATTAAGAATTATCGTCCCGTATCTGTATTACCAGCCTTTTCGAAAATATTTGAAAAAATACTGTATAGCAGACTTGTTAGTTTTTTTTAAAAACCATGACATTTTCAGTAAAACACAATACGGTTTTTTGCCTGACGGTTCGTGCGAGGTAGCACTACATAATGCATTAACGAAAGTACTACAAAACGTCGATCGTGGTCAGCATGTAATGGCGATTTTCTTTGATTTGTCACGCGCTTTCGAGGAGGTCACTCATTCAATCTTGTTGCGAAAGCTATACAATTGCGGTATACGGGGAGTTGCCCTGGATTTGATCGTTTCTTATCTATCGGAGCGTGATCAAAGTGTCTGCATAAATATGGAAGGCGCAGCAAATGTATTTTCTAATTCGTCGCGACTGCTAAGAGGGGTTCCCCAGGGATCGACGATCGGTCCCTTGCTATTTTTGGTCTACGTCAACGATTTAGTTAATTATATCACCAAGGGTCGACTTTACCAATTTGCAGATGATACCACGGTAATTATATCGTGTAAAAATTCAGCGGAATTATCTCATTTATCAACAGATGTTATCAATAATATGAAAAGTTGGTGTAAGGCTAATGCTATGCGTCTAAATCCTGAAAAAACCAAGATTCTTCAATTTTCCTTAGCCAAACCGAAATGGTCAACGCTTGTAAGGTGTAACAGCAGAACGATTAGTCTAAATTCCCAGGTCAAATTTTTGGGGGTTTGGTTTCAGTCTTCGCTTGAATGGGAATACCATGTAAATTATACGATAAAAAAGTTAAACTCGACGTATTACGCTGTCTATAAACTACGAGAATGTGTCACTTTGGATGCCTTGCGAAACTACTATATGGCGTGTGTTGAACCAGTTATAACGTATGGTATTACGCTGTGGGGAATGTCATCATTCGCGAGGACTATCTTCGTATTACAGAAGCGTATATTGAGATGTATGTTACGGCTTGATATGCGAGAACCATGTAAAAATCATTTTATAAGACAGAGGATTCTTACTCTACCCTCATTATACATTTACCGTCTAATGATACTGTATATAAAAAACAAAGATAGTTATGTTTGTAATGGCCAACTTAACAAGATCAGTACCCGAAATGCAAATTCACTATCGATACCTGAGCATAGTACAACACGTTTCGAAAAAGGACCGGAGTATATGACTATTCTAATTTATAACGCGTTACCACACCATTTGAAGGTCATCGGCAGTACAGTTTTCAAAACTAAGCTAAAAGAATACCTTATAGAGAAGTCATTCTATAGTGTACGTGAATTTCTAAATTCTGGCTGATGTTTGTAGAAATGTATGTGCCAGTTTTGTATTATTTAATCTGTGACAATTACCAATGTCTTTAGACCTACGGTAAATAAATTATTATTATTATTATTATTATTATTATTATAAAATAATTCCAAAACTACCGCATTTAGCTGTAGGGAATGTTCACTAAATAATAAAGTTCGTGAAGAGAGGAGTTGACTCCAACAATAAAATACAGGGTGTTCCATTTGAAATAGGTGAGAAAATAAAGATTCCGAGTTATGATTCGCCCTGTATATAAATATTGAATACGCCGATAAATAGATAATTTCTGATGGAAGGAGATCACATTAGAAATGCTTGTAGCGCAATAGAATTATTTTATGTTGAAGCCGTAGTACGGTAGGAGGCGCCAATTTTGTTATTAAATTAATGCAAAACTTCCCATATCTTCTAAAGTAAACTGAATAACATAGCAAAACCCTATATTATAATAAAGGTAAGACCTAGGAGAATCGTAAACAGTAAAAATATACAGGGTGTTCCATTTAAAATAAAGTAAGTTTAGTTTACCCTGTCTTTATTTGACACCCTGTATAGTAGAAAATATTTTTAGGTTATAGCCCCCATGCGCTTCAACTTTTATCTTAATAACATTTTCTCATTTCTGTTATAATACAGGAGTAATTGGACTTCCTCGCACTAATGCTCCACCCTGTGTATATTAGGGAATTTTTGTTTAAGGTATCGAAATCCTGGTCCCTCTTTGTCCAATGCTTTGACGAAATTCTTCATCAGACCTAATTTTATGTGTTACGTTCTACGTTCTTTTCTCCAGGAGTATATTGTATTCTGGTTGGCCATTGCTTAAAAGTATAGTGCAAATTTTTTGCTCGACTATCCCATTCATAAAGGAAACAGCAATACTTTGCGAATCCAAGTTGTAGACCAAGTAGAGTTGCGACTACTTTGAGATCAGCACTGATCAATATACCAATTATAGGTTTTCTAATTGATTTTATCAAGGAGGCGTGTAATATTATCATATGTTTCCTTCATTTGCACGGCATGACCAACAGGAATGGAGAGGTAGATGTTTCCTATATGTAGAAGGATAGCTTTCAAACTCAATTTAGAAGCATCTATAAAAAGACACAATTCTTCCGGTTGGTGTTTGTAACCAAATTTTCGCATTAAACCGTCAACATTTTTGCAAGAGGAAAGACCTTTTTCAGTTTAAAAATACTGTGAAAGTTCGTTCTGGCAATTTCGATATACATACGAGTACCCAGAGCTAACAACTTCCATCCTTGCAGTCTTGATCCTAATATTTCTGCCTGAGTTTTTGATAAATTGAGATCTCGAACTAGGTCATCTAATTCCAATCTTCATCTGTGTCCGACAACTCTGAAATGTATTCTTCTATCTCGGTTTCAACATGTTCTTGGTTCGAAACATCCATACGACTTGATACTGGCAAAGCTTCCGAATGAGGAACTGGACGACTGGCAGAAGGTAAATTAGGATAGGTAATTTTATCTTTATTTTGACTGGAAAACCCGAAGGTCTTTGTACAGCAAAAGTAACAGTCTGTCGAATGATCCAAATCATAAGCCTACCAAATGGCATAGCTATGCTCTTGCCTTTTATCCAGCTCCTGAAAGTAACAGCACATCCTGCACAGACATTCCTCATTAGTAAAAACCATTTTTTTTTTAATTCAAATCTTTGTGTTTGAATGCTACAAAGTAAAAAATTAAAAGATAAACTTCGCGAACTGACAACAATTTAACAATTAAAAATGTAGGTTTTATTTCTGTTGGCAGTTCAGAGCCAACTAGTGCAAAAAATAATAAATTGAATTTTAATGACGAAAAAACGAAAAATTTTCAAATCGATTTTTCTAGAAAAGGGTGTATCCTACCGACTTAAAGTAAGAGTACCTTTTAGTACTAAAATACCTGAAAATTTAATAATCTAGTGTCACAAATGCTTAAAAGTTAAAGACAAAAAAGTTATGCGTTAAAATAACCGTTAATAACCTATCCAAAACGGACGCCCATGACCGGTACTAGAAATTCGGAATTGATGGAAGCGATTCATCTCTGGAGGATAAATAAGCATACCAGTTTTTGTTTTTCTAAATAGAAGCGTTCGGGAGATATTAAAAAAAAACTAATTACAAGGCGCCATCTTCAAAGAGCTCTAGCTCCCTTAGGAAGCATTTTCGGACTAGGGTGAATTAGGTTAAATTGTCATAAAATTATCTGAGGAATCTCCGGTCTTCGTTTGTCAGGAGAGTTTCTGGACATCCTGTATATGTACAAAAAAAAACATTTCTCAGAAACCTGACGTGATAGCCAATTTTTGAAAATATTTTCAGAATTACAATGAAAAAATCATTTTTTATCGATTAAATAATTCACTTCAATAAACTGTTTCAAAGAAGTATTTTAATAAGAAATAGCACAGGCCTGCACACTTTGTTCATAGATTGTCTAGAATTTAAAGACTAAATTTCATGTGTTTTTGATGTGCTGAAGACAAATATGTATGACCATTTTGTTGCTTTTGAAAGCCTCTTTTCAGGCTTCGCTTTCAATACGTCGCCACCTCGCTTTTTTCAGTACAAGAGCTTCCACAAGGTCCCTCATTATTCCAAGTTTCCTATGAAGTGGAGACAGGAGTAGCTTTTTTTACTTCCACAAGGTTTTTTCCTTCGCCACGTTCTTTATCTTTTTTTTATCCACTATTAGGATCTGTTTGAATTGTCCCACTGACATAAGAAACAGCAGTATTTGGAGCACCCTCCTTAATCACAGAACCACTTTCAAATCTGCACGTATAATCCACTCATAGTCCTTCGATAAAAGGCTTATACAACGTGTCCGCCTCAAGTGGTTGAGTTCGTAGTGACTTAGTACATCTACTAAGGCAAAAAAAAAACAGGATCGATTGATGGAAAGTGAATGTAAAGATTAATTTAAAAACTCTAAAAACAATGACGATGAAAGCGACTGCACGCCGGATATCAAACTGATTGAATCTCTCGCATTGCTGCCTCTTTGTTTGGTGCTCCAAATGGGTTTCTTTCAATTCAAATCACCAATGAAGCATCGTCTAAAGTTCCCGTAGGATTTGAGTAAGAAGCCTCTTTCTTTAGCGCACTGGCAGGATGTCTTCAGCAAATTGAGGTGTTTCCTAAACAAAGTCATCATGTCTTTTGTCTTTTAAAACGACCATTAGATGTCTCATCTTGATAACAGACTTCTGGAAGCTCATTCCAGGAATCTGTAGATGGTTTTAAACGCGATTGACTTCTTACTTCTGATATTATAATTTATTCCATATAAGCACAAAAAGAACATAAAAAAGGGGAAATCACACATTTCAGGTGTTCACAACAGATTCCAAAAGAAGCAAAATTAATAAACTATAAATGACATTCAACGCCGAATGTTTTAATTAATAAGTGACTTGAGGAATAGTTGGAAATTTGCCCAGATCATCAGGATCTTTAAGAAAACAAGTCTTTCATTAGGTAATTCTGTTAGAAATATTCAAGAAAATCTATGCCAAAAACTAAGTAAACATTTTACAAGAAATAAACATTATATTTGAACAATTCGTGTATCAATTGATGATGACAGATCATGTTTAAAAGAGAAAACGTATCTGCAAAGGTCATTCGATAATCTTTACCATTTTTAAAGGATAATCAGGAAAACAAAATCAAAACTCATCGCAATTACTTGCAAGTTTCGTCCATTACATAAATTTTTTTATTGATTACATCGTAAAATTACTATAAACTATATAACTTTGATAACATGACACGATTTTAAATCATTTATGCAGTAATACAGGGTGAACAAAATCAATGAAGGGTGAATCATATAAAATTTTCAGTTGGAAACACTGAGTAATTGTTTTGACAGATTCTATAAAGGTTATGTATACTGCTTCAGTATTCTACAAATATGCCGGAAACACGATGAAAACCGCAGGTAACTAGCAATATCAAATGACAGAAAGCACATCATTGTTCAATGTAGCTAACTGTAGAATCTAAAAATCAAGCGAACCAGGGATTTTTATGCTACCACTACACTTCACTTGAGACTGCTCTCATTGTATACATCATTAATTCAATCAATTTGATTGCAGGTGCTCAAACATTTTCACGTAAACATCCCCTAGCATGTTGGCTGTCATATATGTTAGTAGTATTCGCTGGTGGTTTATGCGCTGGCGCCCTCTTAGGTGAGCCGATCTTAGCACCACTAAAGAACACACCACAAGTCATCGTAGCAACTCTAGTATGGTAAAATTTCAGATAAATACAACTGAAAACCTCATAAATTTAACGCAGAACTTTTCAGGTATCTAGTTTTCTATACACCAGTCGATATAGGATACAAGGTTGCCAAATTTTTACCGGTTAAAGTAGTGTGTTCGGCGATGAAAGAGATCTACAGGTGTAAAAAAGTATACGACGGCGTTAGCCACGCCGCCAAGGTCTATCCAAACGCGTACATCATTATGGTAATCATAGGGACATTGAAAGGAAACGGGGCCGGATTCACGAGACTGATCGAGCGATTGCTGAGAGGAGTTTGGACACCGACCGCCATGGAATTCATGCAACCCAGCTTGTAAGTATACGTCGAATCCGTTTGTTCTAGGACCATTTTTTGATTGACAGTTTAAGTCAATCCTACCAACTGATCAGTGTTACAAACTTAAAAATTTTATAATTTTTACAGCTATACAAAATCCTGCATCGTAGCGTCGATAATCTTCATCCTAGACAAGAAAACTGAATTGATCTCAGCGCCACATGCTCTAGTCTACTTCGGTATAGTGATATTCTTCGTCTACTTCAAACTGTCTTCCATCCTGCTCGGCATACACGATCCGTTCGTGCCTTTCGAGAATCTACTCTGCGCTTTGTTCTTCGGTGGCATCTGGGATTCCATGGCGAAGATCTTCGGACGCGGACAGATCAAAGAAGGAGAGGTTAAAGACGCAAAAAAATCGAACTAAAGAAAGCAATAAATAAATCACGTACATATCATAATTATCATCCTTATCATTTCTTGTGTAGATTTTATGGTTTAGTCTGACGCGGTAAGTTTAGGTTGTTAATTCCTTTAAATTGCTTTCACACATTTTTATCGGAGAGATAACGAAAACGAATTTTCTGTCATATATTATGAAGTTGATTGTAATAAATTATAGAACGAAATAATAAAATAAAATTAAATGATAATAATAATATTCCTACGGAAGTTTCGATTATGTGCGGAAATCGAAATTTCTGTAGCTTTTAAATAATGATTTTTATTAAAGAATTGTACAATATATTATATCCAAATGTAAACGACGTATTTGATGAAGCATTTTTCTTTGTATTAGTTTTTTTTTAGTTTCGTTATGTTTTTTTCCAGATTTTTTTTTCATATTTTATTCCCGAATAAAATACTTATTGTGACTTATTGTACCAAAATTTATTTTATCGAGAAATAAATTGTTTACTTTAAAATATGAGTATTATTTCTGAACGGATCTTCCTATATTGCTTGGATTGTTATACGAACACCGCCATTTTTCAAATATTTTAAATGTCAGATTAAAAAATCAGTGTAACCAACGTCAAAAAGGCTAAATTTGTCGTTTGCGAATCAAACCTGGAATTTTCTTACAGTTTTTAGAACATTTAAATCTAAATAATAATAATAATAGCATCCCATCTAATAAACATTTAGATTTTATTAATATACTAAATTTACAATTTGTAAGCATAAATTAGCGAACAAAATAACAAAATTTGGACTTACGATTTTTTAATTTTTAACGTCAAATAAAAAATCAGTGCAACCAACACCGAAAAGACAAAATTTCTGCCTAGATTACAAACATTCGAATCGTATAGTCGGTACCACGGCCTGCGAGTTTGTATAGCAAAGTTTTGGTTTATTGCAAGTTATGTAATCGCATGCGCAGTAGTTGCTTTTGCTGTAGTTTTCGGTTACATTTCTTGTTTACAACAGCCATTGGCCATATTGCATTATATACAGTGTTTGGTGTCGTTTGTATTTTTGTTCATTTCATTATTTTAGTAACTGCAGTTTATTAGTCGAGGTGTTTGTTTACGTACAATTACTTTATAAACATTTATTTATTTGTATATATTTACTTAAAATTTTTTTTTCCTGATATACCTCCTATATATACATCCTTTGTAGTGCTGCCAATATTAGAAAAATATAACATACGTATACGTGTTTAAATTTCGCGCCTGTATAAATATGGCGACGTTAGTTTGGTAAAGTACGCCCAGTTGGCGCAAATCTGTTCGAGTGATTTAACATTGAGCTTCCATCCTGCCTTATCTCTGGTCTGTACATGACTTGGTAATCTGCAGATAAATTTATTATTCTTTGAAATTAGTCAATTAGCGCCATCTCACGGACAAGTGCCAAAGTTCATACACTAAATAAGATGATCGAGGTCAAAGTAATGGCGTGAAATTAGAAATTTAAGCCGGTAGCAAAATAAATTCCCCTATCTTTATGACACAGCTTTACGTCATGTTCTTTTCTATTTTCGATTAAATTTTGTATTGTTTCTTGTTCGTTGTTGTCTTTTCTTATTATTTTGGATACTTTTAAAATCTGTTCTCTTAGAGTCTGACCACGTCAAGAAAAATAGGAACTTTTTTTTTTAATTGTGACAGGATTTATCGGTCTAATTGAGCGGGAGAAGGCGATCACCGTCTATGAGGACAAGTTGAATTTCCCGCCACTTTTCAGTCTTTTAGATTGGCTAACCTGTCGTAAATTCATAGGCGTCTCAGCGAACATTTCAAAACGGGTGCTAAGGTTACAGTATTAAGAAAATATTTAACTGGACAATATTCTATATCACACTGTTTTGAAAAGAACAATTCTAACAAAACACTCAAAAACACAGAAAAATTATTTATAACAACGCCAAACACCCCCAAATACGAGCCAACTAGACGACGACGAAGGTCTTCCATCTCCTTTCTAGGGTTGGACTTTAGCCCTTAAACTCTTTAGTCCTCCTAATAGTACGGGACCATCCCCGTTGGTTGTTACTAGTGATTATACATATTATGTCGTCAATAGAAAAAACAGAAATTTGAGACTAAAAAAAAGGAAACGTAGGGAGTTAAAAGTGGTTAAAACAAACAAGAAGTATAAATAAAACATGCTCAATATTGTATAGATAAAAATGTATATGGGACTTCACACAAACAGAGAGCGGACTAGAATAAATCGGTCTAAAGAGTTCCGGCCAATGTGTTGGCTTAGGTCATTTCGGTAGTAGTTGAAATCCGAGCAACCCTCACTTGAGGAGGGGGTCTGTCGCGGTCGAGGTGAGCCAGTTCTCTTACCAGGGGGTTGTCAGAACGAGAAACTCTAGCAAATGTCTTCTCGGCCAACGCTGCTGCGTGCTGAAGAAGAGTAGGAATATTCAAGTCCTGATGGATCTGAACATTGCGGACGTACCAAGGCGCGTTGACTATGTATCTCAGGGTCTTACTTTGAAGGGTGTTAAAGCTTTTCCTATGGGAGAGTGCAGCGCTAGACCAGACCAGGGATCCATAGGTGAGTATTGGCCTCAAAAAAATCGTATAAACTAAAAGTTTAATTTTTAGGCTGAGCTGGCTTTTGCTACATAGGAACTGGGACACAGCTGACTTCGCAGTTAAAAATTTGGCCGCTGTCTCAGCAAAGTGATGTCTGAGTGTAAGCCAGGAGTCCAGCGTCATGCCGAGATATTTGACGGTGGAACTCCAGGGCAGACGGACGTCCTCTACGAAGATGTTTACTGAAGGGGCAGATCTTTTCCTCGAAAAACGTATAGCTACACACTTATCGTGGTTTATGGCTAATCGCCATTTGGTAGATCAAGAGAGGAATTCGTCTACTGCGCTTTGCAGCTTCGAGCAGACAAGGGCGTCAGATCTAGACGACGTGTAGATTGCAGTGTCGTCTGCATACATGGCGAGTTTAGTAGCCGCAGTCTTTGGTACGTCAGACATAAAAATTAAAAACAACTCAGGGCCGAGAAGCGACCCCTGTGGGACCCCAGCTAGGATGGGCCTAGTGGAGGAGACGGAAGAATCGATTGCTACATCGAAAGAACGATCCGAAAGGTACGACTTCATGAGATATATTATATTGGGATTGATCCCAGCCCGATGCATCTTGAAAAGAAGACCAGAGTGCCAGACGGAATCGAAGGCACTAGCAACATCCATGAATACCGCTCCAGTACACTCACGTCTTTCCAGGGAATTTCTAATCTCCTCTGTAATCCTGAGGAGTTGATACTCAGTTGACAGTCCTTCCCTAAAACCAAACTGCTCATCCTGCAGGATGTTCGTATCAATTATTTCGGCTCTAAGTCGATTCAAAAGGATGGCCTCCGCGATTTTCGAGATATTGGAGAGCAAACTTATTGGCCTATAGTTTTGAGGGAAGAGACTGTCCTTGCCCTTCTTTGGTATTACCCGGACGCGGGCATGCTTCCAGATGGACGGGAAATATCTCAAACGTAGCATGACGTTGATAATGTTCAAGAGGACCAGAAGAAAATCTCCGCTTTACCCTCGCTGTCGTACACCAGCCCATTCGGCCCATGAATAGGTCCGTAAGAGGAAGGAGTTTTGCTTCTCTTAAGGGATCTCGCCAGTTTCCAAATGGAGCCGTCGGAGACAGAGACAGATGAAACCTTGGCCCACCACCTCTCACTGTGAAAGTCTCTGAGTTCGTCTCGCAGGGTATTAGATAACAAGTTGGCTCGGGCGATATCTAAGGGGCAGCGAGTGCGTTGCGCCCTTTTACGAGCCTTGCGCTTCTCCCTCAGCAAATCAACAAGATCCGAGGGAATCCACCCATCAGAGATCGGGACAGAAGTTGTTGTTACTCTCGACATTGCCACAGTAATGCTATGAGAAATTCCCAAATTTGGGAATCAGTGATTTCAGACGGAACGTCCTCAACAAGCTGATCGACCAATGTACCAAACTCAGCCCAGTCAACCCTTCGCACAAGTCCGCAGCCGGAAAAACCAGCCTCACCGCCAAAGCATATTAAAATCGGGTTGTCGTCAGACGACAAATCCGCAGCACTCTCGACGAAAATCGAAAAAGGGATATCCCACGAAAGGGCAATATCTAGGACATCCGGCCTCGTACCGGGCCCGAAATACGTTGGCGTGCTCGGGAAATGAGCCAACTAGACATACGTTTTCGAATGTTTTACAGTCATAGTGACCAACCTAAGATAAAAATAAATAAAAAGCGGGAAATTCAACTTGTCATCAAACTTATTGGCTCAGTCTGTATGCTCCCCCCATTAGAGTGTGTGATACTGACGACTACGATCGGCAGATGTCTAACGGTGCTTCTGTTCTTCTTGCCGGAGACCTCAATACTAAGCACTCGCTCTGGGGATCAACGCATCAACGAATGGAATTCGTTTGTTGGTTCATACTCTTGTATCACACACTGATGAGAACAAATAAGTTCGATACACGTGCCTGTGTGTCAGGATTGAACTTCAAACGTTCCCTTTACGCACTTTGTGTACGACGTGTGGTTATCGTGTCAAATCAAGTGCTTTGAATTAGGTCCAGTCAGCATGCACGATCCCATCTTTATTCCAGAACACAGTAGTCACGATCTTTTTGAATGTCATTTTGGTACGCTAGACATCTGGCGGTGACTGACCAGGAAGCTGAATTTTGTATCTGTAGTGGTTCCATTCGGCACCATACTCGTCTAAAATCGATTCAGCATCATCAACTCTCGCCTCCTTTTGCTCATTAGACAGCAACTTGGGCATTCACTTTGCCGAGACCTTTCTGAACTGAGGACACGTTTCGATAATGTGTTGTAGACATCCTTTTAACTCGCTTAGTTTAGCAGTAAGTAAGGCCTCGGATTTGTCGGATTTGAAGGGCGTCCTTACCTTATTTTCATCGTCTGCACCTTAAGCGTGAGCTGTAAATTCTTCACTGTAATCTCGATAAAAGGTGAATTGCAATAAATACAAACTCAAATAAAATTATAACAGTATTAATACAATTTATTAACATTTTACAAACACAACCTATGTATATAAAATATCTGAATACGATCAGTGTACACTATTACAAAAATATTGTGATTCTTATTAAATTTTCACATTAATAATGATCCAATTGTACGTATACAGCGCAGTATCTACAAATTACATATATATAGCATCAGCTCTTTAAGTAGGAAGGTTTTTAATTAGTTATTAATAGCACTTCGTGGACAATAAGCGATCTTAATTCTTTTTTTTCAAATACATATAATAAATGCATTTAGTATATCATGTATACATGTTTTTTTAATATTTTTATATATATACAGGGGAAGTGTGCATACAACGTTTTAGGCCATGTATAATTAAACAAGATTGTCTTTATTTTATTTATTATTATTTTTGTTCTAAATAAACAACACTGCACGCATACAACACCTGTATTTTTATTACAATTACCTTCTGACACTCAAATTTGATTTCGTTAAATGTTACAATAAATATCGACAAAAAACATAAGACGTACAATATATAGGGTATATTAAATTAAAAAAATATAATATGTATATATTATTTAAAAATGTAATTTATATACAATATAACATTCTTATTAATTAAATAAAATTTCGTATTACAATTATTATTACTATCATCATTATTATTATTACTACACGAAACACAAAGTTGTATTAACATTGCATCGTCTAATACCAATCCTTAAGATGAACATGAACGATATTTTACAAGCGTGAAGGACGGCGATTTTGTCGAAATCTTATGACCATCCGCCGGTGAGTTTGTGGAATAATTCCTCGTTTAATGTTTGATTCGCATCTTTCGATCTCATCGATAGGAAAATGTAACCGCCGATGAATTCGTGGATGACCTTGCAATCGGCCGATAAACAACTAAAATCGATCTTGTTGTCGTCTTCTAGTTGTATTGTCATCAGTTTAACTTCCCAGTTGACGTTCCATGCCTGAAAAATACGAAAGCAAATTATCTTTATATGTTGTGTAAATTTGAATATTTTTATAATCTGTTGTTTAGGAAGCTGAGGAATTTGATAATTTTATTCTTCTACAAGAAACATTTATTAATAATCTTGGAATGTTCACACAATATTCTGATCAGAACAGATTTTTTAAAAAACCATAGAAATTCCTATGATAGGTGGTACCTCATGGTATATTGTTGGAATTCACCCTGTGAAAGGAGAATCCCTGATTTCATGGGATGGGGTATCGAGGTAGGGAATTTATTACGACAATGTGCAGGCTAAGATTTTGGCACAATCAGTTAAAGTCCCATTTGTTTCGACTCCACCTAAATAGAGAGCCCGAATTGCGATTGTGGTGAAGAAGATGCTAATCATATCGTTTTTGGATGCCAACGAAGAGCCCAACAGATAAACGCCCTCCAGGAGGGAGGATTGCATCCTCCTTTCGATATCTCTAGTATTCTGGCTAAAGAAGACGAGAAGCACCTCTTGTCACTCGCACACTAAACAAAATATGTAGAACATTGTATGTAACAATATAATTTATTTGGACACGTCAATGTTTCATGAGGATATGGGTATTTTCCAGACGAGCTTTACTGCTCAATACTCATGTGCTCGGGAATGGCTGAGTGGATCTCTTATGGATCGCGGTGCCAATAAGAAGACGAAAATAGATGTAGCATTAGAAGTGGATCACGTGGTTTCGACCTTCTAGGCCTCTTCAGCGCAACTACGAATGCAAGATCTAATTTCATCGCCGTTCACATCATAACTGTATAATACCTCCGACAATGGCTACTTCCCATCTTCCTCACTAGAGGGCATTGGTTTGTAATTAGTCCAAGTTGAGAATTGTGTGAGAATTTCCAGTCGTCTGCCCCCATTTTCGGCATTTTTTCGAAAAATGTACCATTCCCCATTAATTTTTAAATTTAGCATGACGCTGCATTCTTTGTTAACTGATGCTGGTGTGTATTCGGACGTGATCACAATCATAAACAAGAGGTTAACCGTGTTTATTAGTTTAAATGCTTTAGCTAGTGCTATGTTTGCGCCAGTGAGTGCAATTATTATTTCTACCGGGTCCTCATCTTCTGCCAAACCCTTCCTGTGAATGCCCTCAATTTTTCATCTCGGGGAGTAAATGTATGAAAGTCACATTTCCTCTTTTTCATTTTCATCTTCTTCTGACGATTGTTCGGAGATTTCAGATAGGTTGCGTGCCACTGAGCAGATCGTTTGACAACGATTTTTCTAATAGTTTAGGTCGCATATTTCTTTTTCTTCCGATTCTTTCCCATCATAGGGCTTCGTTTTTACTTTAAGATTAGACAATTTGCCCGTAAAATCTTTTAATCTCTTATTTATGTGGCCCGTTTTCTAGCCACGGCGTTTTGCGGTCTGTTGCCGCAGAGATCTTCATTTAGGTGGCTCTTTCATGGCGGTCTATCGAGACCGAGCAACCCTTTCTAGGGTTTTTCTGGCCAGCGCCAGCGCATGATCACTCAAAGATGGAACCTGTGGATCTGTACGTTGCACCCTGTTCTGCAAAATATTGAGTCTTCTCATCGGCGACTTACGAGCGCTGGACCAGCTAAGAGCGCCATAGATGAAAATCGGCTCATCAACTTTATCCTCAAATTGAGGGAACTCTTCCAGCATATCAGGGGAGCCAGTGGCGCTCGTGCGCGAATAAATCGGGACGCCACCATCAAAAAGTGATAACTAAAAATGAGCCTCGTGTCAAGAACCATCCTGAGGTGCTGCACCTGGGGACTCCAGGGCAGCTCCCGTCCCTCGATAACGATCTTGGAGGGGGGTGGATTTCGCTTACGGGAGAAACGGATCGCTACGCATTTGTCAGGATTAATGACCAGCCGTCACTTGCACAATTCTTCCACGGACCTCTGCAGCCTTCTGCACAGCAGTACATCATTTCTGGACGATTTGTATATAGCCGTATCGTCGGCGTATATTGCCGGGACTTCGTTGGTGTAGAGAATAAATAATTCAGGCCCAAATAGAGAGCCCGGAGGTACACCAGTGCTCTCATTTTAGGAACTGAAAATAAATCATTTTGAATTCCAACAAAATCAAAACATTGAGTCGATTGTAAATAATAAGTTGAAGACAAACAATAGACAAACGTGGATTAACCTTCCAAAGCGTTAACCGGAGAAGCTAAAAGTCTGCCGATAAGCTTTTCCGAAAACCAAACTGGGCGTACAGGTAGAAAATTGCCATCCGTGATAATGTCGCGAAGTCTTGCATGAGAATGACAGCCTCCGCGATTTCTTACCGCTAAAACGTCGCCTTTTTTAGCTCATCGTGGAAGGGTGGAGCGTTCTGATTGATCGATGTGTCGTGTGGTCTGATGTTTCGACCGGTGTCATGTTTTGTATTGATAGAATAGAAGACCGGATCACAGCTTTGTGCCCTGTGACCGCAGTTTTGTGGCGATTGAAATTAATCACTAGAAACACTATTTCACCCACAAAACACTGAACACCGAACACAAAGTTGATACCTTTCAGAAGCGGCGAAACTGTCATTACCACCATAATACTGTTTTTGGAAAGGCGTCAGCTTTGTTTGGAGTCCTTGGTGTTTCGTGGGTGAAACAATTTTCGGCAAATGCGTTGGTTGAGTGTTGTTTTTTTTTAAATTAATTAATTTGAATGAAACTTGATGAAAAACAATAATTGATTAACTGCCTTCCTTACCTTCATTGTATTATATCTCCACGTTTTTAAATGATCCCCTGTATTGAGATCCATCCTCATTATCCTACTGTTCGCGATGCCTAACAGGTCTTCTTTCTTTTGCCCGACGAATTTGATAATAAATAATGTTATGCCGTATTCAGGAAGCGACTGCCACGCCTTAATATAATTCAGCTTCGCCTCGATTAATGAAAGGTCTTTAATATTAGCGTGGGCCTCCAAAATTCTATGAATTAACTGTAAAATAAAATGTAAACTTTATTGATTAGATTAAGACTAAATTTATTAAATTTCATACCTTTCCTTTTAATTTTTTAATATATCTCGGAGCGATAAAATCTTCCACTTGTATATTTAACGAATTCGGCTGCAAAGCTAATTGCTCGTTCGGTCTTTGCATCTGTAAAAATTCCAATATCGTCTGCACTTCCGAATCGTACGAACTATCCGCCAGGGAGCGTCCTTTGGCTGCTAACCTGCAGGCTGCCATCCATTTAGCATATTGGCTCTCCTAAAATAAATAAATAAATTTAGAATTATAAAAGAATTTGCGGTAAGACTTACTGATTCGCATCTGATTATGTAGACATCTTGCGAATGCTCAGTTAAAACGTCTAATTTGATACAATATTTGTTCTGGCTAATATTTACATCCGGAGTGACTTCGCATCCTTTTAAATTAATTTCTTGCACTAGCCCAGTACGGTGAACTAGTTCCTCGCGACTTTTATAAAGGTACAACGTCAGATCCTTGCAGGAGACCCAGTAGCGTTTGTAAGACCTTAATATTTTCTTCGGTCTGTAATAATTATAACACAATTAGTAATAAAAATGTTAAATCGTTATATTTCAACTTACTTTAATATCTTGAGTTCGTCGTTCAATTCGGGCACTTTAGTGATATCATTGCAATGATTGGAAATGTTGGAACCTTCTAGGGTCGTCTGCAGATCGCTTAACGCGGCGTCTATATCGTCCTCTTGCGGTGATGCTATACTACCGTTACTATCGTAATTGGGTTGCGGTTGGTTGGCTTGGAGGTTCACTTGCAGCTGTAAAGCGGCGAACATTAACATCTCCTCTTCGGTGCAGTCGATCTCCTCGTTCAACAATTGCCATTTCGCCTGCTCGTAGATCTGGTTTATACGGATGGCGTCATATTTCGGGTTCAGATCGTAGAAGTCGTAGAATTTGAATCGGAGACATAAGGTGTCGTATTCCCTCACGCCTTGTTCCATAATGGAGAGGGACGAATTCAACCATCTAGATTAAATCGGGTTAATCAAGTTTAATTTTTTTCCTTACCTAATTGGGTTGGTAATATGTATAACTTACGCTACGTTCATCCTGGCTTTCTCCACTAGCGATTTGGGCCTTAAGAAATGCTTCCTGACGTCTGGACCGGGAGGTGGTGGCGTTTGCGCTAAGCTGTTGTCTAGACCGCCGTTTAACTGTTCCATGCTCATGTTAGGAGTAACTTCCGTTGGCGTCGAAACCGTTTTTCTTCCATGTACCAGTCTAGTAAAAAAAAAATTAATTAATTAAATTGTAGTTTCTAATATACAGGGTGTTTCATAGCATATGCGCAGGACTTCAGGATGTGATAGCTTGTCCAAAAATTTGAAAAAAATCTTCTATCAACTTACCCTCTAAAATGCACCATTTTCGAGATACAGGGTGTTCAAATTTAATTTAATTTTTGCAAATATCTCCGGATCCGTTTATCCTAGAGAAAACAGCTTTTCATTTTCTACTCTAATAAGTTAAGTTGTGTACGTGAAAAAAAATTGTCATAATTGATTTTGAAGAGGTAGTGGTTGTTTTTCTCCCCAAGTTCTACGCCACTGGAAAAAAGTACGGTTTTGAGACGCTCATTTGAACCGCCAAGGTTTTCTACATAAAAAAGGTACTGTTGATCATGAAAATTGTTGCTGATGATGGCCTTCTGCAATTTCATGTGGATTTTCTTCTGCCCATATGTGGTTATTGTGGAAATTGATAATACCATCCTTCGAGAAAGATGCTTCATCGGCAAACAGAACTTCGGCTCCAAACTCAGGGTTTTGAGCTATTTTTGTATAGCATCCATCTACAAAAAGTCAATCTTGGCTTGTACTCTTTGAATGTGGTAGAGATACAAAAGTTGCCTTTTCAAAATTCACCAAACCGTCGAGTGAGATAGGTTTAAATTGTGAGCAATTTTTCTGATACTTGTGGTCGGATTTTCATCGTTTTCGTTGAGGACAGCCTCCTCTACTTGGGGATTTGCAACTTCCATAGGCCGCCCATTATCCTGTATCTCCAAAATGGTGCATTTTAGAGGTTAAGTTGAAATTTTTTGACAAGCTATCACATCCTTGAAGTCCTGCGCATATATTATGAAACACCCTGCATTTTTCATGGTTTGCATCGTTAATGAAGATTTTATAGCAGCTGAGGTAAACTCGGCCATGAGAGAGACCTTCTGCGTATCCATGCCGTTTTAATTTTCTTAAACAGGTTGCACCTGGAGGACAAAGAAGTCCGCACCCTGGTTAAGAGTTAACTGACTTACTTCGGGATCATCTAATCGATCGACCGCCTCACCCTCCCTCCACCCCGGCATTGGACAGTCAGCAAGGAAATGGACTGGAGTTTCCTCCACCCTCCCCCACAGTTTAAGGGAGAGTTGACTATACCTATGCGATGCATGTGTTTATTCAGTGCGCACTGACCAGTTAAGATCCCAGTAACCTCAGCTTGTCTCTGCCATATAAGCAGATCCCGAGAGTTTTACAGTGTCTCACTCCGGCAAGTGCGTTCCACGTCGGTTCTAGGCCTGTGAATGGGTATTCATTGGCACATCTTGCTAGCTTGTCAACCAATTCATTGCCTCTGATTCCAGAATGGCTCGGAATCAAATCTCTTAGGACAGCCTGGCTGTCAGACAAAATTTCTACTGCTCCATTTACTTGTGTGTAGTTTAAAATGCCCGCTGCGCAGGTCTGAATACCAATTATTCCGACGATTTTGACGAGGACCTCACCAAGTGATGGATTCGCCATCGGGTTCTCAAAATTCCCGTGCCGTTCAGCGATTTAGAAGCATCCACAACCAAAATGATTTGTAAACGAGAGTTGTTGTTTGGAAATATATACAGGGTGTCCGAGAAAATGTGGGAAATCTCTTGGATAGATAGAACATGCAGAATTAAAATATAATTTTTTTTCCTACAGGCCCTTCCTGCGAAGACGCCGCTGGAAATCGGTTTTTCTTGAATTTTTTTAAGTACTTAATATGAAGACAGTGGTGTCCCCGGAGGCAATTTAACGGCATTATTAAAAAACTTCATAAGGGGCTGTAGGAAAAAAGTTTATAGGGACTTGTCATCTTATTTGTTCGTGTTCTATCTGCATCCAAGAGGTTTCCCACATTTTCCCGGACACCCTGTATATTGTATCTCCCACTGAAACCAAAAACGAGCAAGATCTTATCCGTCCTTATAGTTCGATGTAGGTAAAGATGGTGGCAGGGTCCTCCATTTTACAGGAGAAACCCCTGCACCCACTACATTTTGCTCTATAGGCCGACAACACAAACTGCAGTGGAGGAAGCTCAAGAATCGTCTCCATCGCTGCAGTCTGCAGCCTGCTTAAACAGGCGATCCTCTTGGATGGCTCTTGTTAAGTGCGTTGGTCGCATAGCCCAAACTATGTTAAGTTATCTAAGTTATAGAAGGTACTATAACTCTCATGTACAGCCAGTGTACTTATCATAGGTTTCAGCCCCCCACGTTTTAACATTCCTCTACAGGCCCAAAAGGGCCTAAAAACGCCTAAAGCTTTACAAAGAAATGATACAAATTGGAAATAGTTCAACATTTTAACAATTTAAACAAAAGAAAGTTTGACTGACGTCATATGAAAGTGTTAGTAGCACAATTTGAACTTATTCCCCTTAAACTTTATTAAATCATCACTAATCAATCCAAAGTGTGATTTCTAGGACTGTGGGCTAGCAAGATACAGTTAGAAAGCATTGGTAACATCAACACCACAACGTTTAATTAATCGAGAGCTCTCATCATCATCATAACAGATCATAAGCTGTCGAAACACGTGTCCCGAGTAATTAGTAGCTTTCTGAAGTACATTGCTTCGATTCACGTGATTCACGAGTTTCTAAAACTTGAAATTTAATACCGAATATGTAGCTGGCGTCAGATAAACTTTTAACAGGAATTTATTTTCGTTTTAGCGCTTAATATTACATCTCAACACATTTATAACCAAATATAGATTTGATGGCGTTAACACGTACAAAAAAATTCGAAGAATCTCGATGGGTATACATCAACGATGATAAAATACAACTTTATACGGACAGCGTTTGCACACAACCGGAAGCGAATGATGAAATCGTGACGTACCTGATCGAGGAAACGTCGTCAGCCTCGTATAATTTCTAAAGTCTAATTTTAGAAATCTACGTATATAGTACAACAATGATACGCTGCAAGCGAGTAAAGGATAATGTTTCCCTGAACGGAAATCCAAATACGTAATACATCGATACTTACATTACCCATCGGACTACTAATCGGCGTCGAAGCAGGTGGCCCCCTAGGCGTTACGGGGGCGCATAAAAATTGCGTCTTATCCAAACTACAATTGCTTCCGGATGGACTGTGCGTCGGGATAAAGGTGTTGGTATCCGGCGCTAATTGTCCATTCTTCTGTAAAGTATTATCGATCTTCTTCCTGGGTAACTCTTTAAAATTATATTTTAAATGGTTCGGTTCGAGTGGCGTGCATAACGATATCTCTTCGGGATGTCTGATCCCTAACGATTTGCAAATCTGTATGACGGCCGAGAATGTTTTGATGGAGAAATCGACGTGCATGTTGATGAACCTCAGATCTGGTAATTGTAATCGTAAGGTTTTGTGCATCGGTGTGAAGTATAATTGGGCATCTGCTTGAACGCCGTATTGGTCTAAGGTCGATCGTGTTCTGTTTAACCAGATGTTCCGTTCCGGCCACCATAGTGCGTGATCCGACCAATCCATTGAGATTTCTGCAAATAAGGACGATTATTAATATTACTGTCTACAAAAATCCTGTGTTATTTTAAGCAAAATTGTTCGTATATTATTCCAGCACGGTTTCGGACGTTGCTTTTTTTGTTGTGGCAACTGTACATTCTGAAATTCTTACCATTCATACGTTTCTCAAAATATCTTCGGATATATAAAAGATAGAGATTCCAAATTTTCTCTAATTTGTTGGTAATTTGACCTACTTTTCTAATCTGTAGTCAAAAATGTATGTTTCCATTTAATATTTTTAATAAAAAATCAAATTTCCCAAAAAAATTTAAACAACGCCCTCTAGCATGTACAGTACTTATTAAATTGGTTTAAATTTGTAAGCACTAGATTGGAGGACTAATGCTGTTTCCAACGAGACTAAGTTTGCAAAATTCGGTTCAATAGAACCTGAGTTATAAGCGTTCCTCTAAAACACTACTCCCCTCCCCCACCCTCTTCTTATTTGACAAAATACAATAAAATTGTTCAGTGTAAAATATGCGTCATTTTTAGAAGATTCCGATTTTGATGTTTGTGATAGACCTTAAGTTGGTAAATTTTGCATAAAATTCGAATTTAAATTTTTGGTGTTACGCCATCTAGCGGTCATCCTACACTTCCCTAAATAATTTCCAGATGTTTCTTTTTTGCAAAGCACAAACTGTAGTGATATATTGAACTAATTACACCATTAAAAATGTAGATAAAATCATTTAAATCGTAAATTAAGGCTAAAAAAACACGCGCTCCAAAGTAGGGACATCTGTTGAAAATCAATCGGCTTCGCTCCCTACAAAATCCGATAAGGTTTCATCCTAGCTACGGTCAACAATTCTAGTCGCTACGAGCAAAGTTTTCGCCTAAACTTCATACAAAATATGCAATATAGCAAAGAAATTTCGTATGGAATATATGAAGCACATAAAACAGAAGGCTGGGTTCGTACACAATCAAGAAATTTTGAAAATCTGCGATAGGACCACCAAATCGCAGTTGAGTGCTAGACTCCACAAGAAGAGGAGGTCTGTCGGGATCTAGCTCTCCCAAGGGCCGGATCGACGGGTTCTCCGACCGAAAGGCGATCAGAATAGTTCTACACTAGACGATCCAGAGAGCAATTTTAAAAAATAACTATCGAAGTAGTAGAGTTTGAAATCGTTTTAATATGGCAATAAAATAAGTAAATTTTCTGGCCAATTTATTACACCACCATCCAAGATTACAAGTAAAAAAAAAAGTGGATAAGGCGATTGAATATGTTGCCTCATATTATGTTTTCAATTCACAGCGGCTTTAGTCCACCAGAACTCCATTCCACTTCTAGATACAGTGAAAGCCCTCATAAGCGGACATCGACGGTTCCAAGTTTTTTTCCGCTTGTAAGAGATGTCCTCTTATGGGACAGCTCAGTTTAAACATAAAGATAACTTTTTAATCGAAAAATGCTTCAAAAACTAGAAGAAAAAAACTACAAAACATGAAATATATATAAATACTTGATGTTTAAACATAGTAAGTATAAAAAAGTTTATTTTTCAAAATACTCGGATATTTTTGCTTGTTTAAACTTCTTACACTTGTAGCTGAAGTGTTTAAATGCAATAAAATCTTCTTTTAGAAGTTATAGGTCCAGCGTCTTTTCTGCTTCTCCTTCGTCATCTTCTTCTTCATTACCCTTTTCTGCAACTGCTTTTTCTTCAACTACATATTCGACTGTATTTTCATCGAATTATTCCTCAGTTGAGAGTCTTTGATCTAAATTAAGGAAGTCGTGATCAACTCTGCTACTGTTGCCTGGGACAGATCATCTTCTGCATCATTTTCCATGTTCACTTGTTGAACTTCTGATTTCTTGAAACCTACTTTGGGAAAGCATTTTTGAATGATGTTGGAAGTTACCTTATCCCAAGCCTTTTTAATAAAATAAAGAGCCTCCAAAATGTTAATTGATTTTAAAAGTTCCGAGGCGGAGGCAACGCCATCCATTTTTGAAAGTATACGCTTTAATATTAAATCGATAAGAGAATTTAAAATTATGAATTATTCCTTAGTCTAAAGGTTGGCACACAAACGTGGTGTTAGGAGGAAGAATTTTAATATTTTTAAGTTTAGCTCTTGTGGATGTGACCCAGCATTGCCTAAGAAAAGTAAAATTTTTCGTTTTTGAAATTTGTTTATCCAAATCCAGAAGTCAATTTGTCATTACCAAAAGCTTTTCATTTTCTCCCATCATGCTGGTACAAAATAAAACAACTTTTCTTTCAACATTTTACCCCCTACACATTTTTCAGAATTTAATGCCAAAGTTTTGTCTGGTAAGCTCTAAAATACAAACCACTTTCATCAGCCTCTGGTTTGTATCCCAAAATAATCTTTGGTAACTTTTCTAAAAACTGATTCACACTTATTGGACTAACATCACTTGAAGCTAATGTTATGCCTTTTTCTCCATTTTTGTAGCCACCCATCGGATGCGCTGAACTTTTCGTACTTTAAGTTGTTAGCCATTTTTTTGTCTTTTACTTTTATTAACGGCCCTGATATAGGAAATACTCGTGTAAGAATTCGCACTGTCAGCAACTACCGAAGCTGTTGAAAAAAGCGTTTTGTTGGTTCCAGAAAAACTGTCCGTTTATAAGAATTGTCCTCAAAGGGAGCTTTCGCTGTTGTATTTGGTTTCGTTTCTCTTCCCTTTCTATTATTTTGCTTGGATTGACACTTGATTGAGGTATTGAGGATATTTTGCATTAGGTTAGGGAGTACTTCGTATTTGTCATTCGTCATTGCCATTTGACATTAAGGACTTCTTCGTATAGATATTTGAACAAATCATCAATGACTTGGAATAAACACTCCACCCTCCCCCTCCTAATCTTTGGGAAGCAACTGAGATTTAGGCATTGCTGGATAGGGGACTACCTTGACATCGCAGATTAGTAGCAATGCTGCTGCTGTCATAAGAGGATCGAAAGGATGCCGTCTTCTTCTGGATGTGAGTGACAAAAGAAATATGTATTTATAAGTTTTCTGAAGCAGTGAAGGCCCATATAAAGTTATTTCTGCTTTTGCCTAGCTTGAACGATGCCCAGGTTAGAATCAAGATCTTAACAGATATGACTAACCTATCCGTTGATGACATACACTGAATAATTCATTACCAATCATTGACCAACCTTTTAATTTTCATCACAAAATGAGCATCACTAACAGTCACTGCACAAAAGCAGGTGCAGGTCGACTATCGTAGGTGGTTTTCGAAGACTATACAGCAAGTTTTCTCGACATAATAGTTACTGCAACTGATGTAAATTGAGAACATAAATGTAAGACGACGGAGTTATTTCTTTGGGGGTTCTCAACTGTTACTTTATCTCTAGCCCTTTTAATAACCTATAGGTTTCTCAAAGTATGAATGATTAGAAAAAGAAATTGTACGAGCTAATTTCCCATTTAATCCTTTCAGTTCTAAAGATTCTACACCGAGAAACTAAGCAGTTTCTAAGCCCGAGACAACCATGCCATTTCTATTGAACTAGAAAAGTCTCAGTCGAAATTAGGACTTCTAAAAGATAAGTATTGGTTCTGACAGTTTAGGATGTGTTCAGAATTTTTATGTGTAAGCTATTTAACCAACAATTTTGCTCCGCAATTTCATTTCTCGATTAATATTTACTCAATTCGATCATCGTTACACAATAGACAACAATACACCTATATTGGAACGACACGTCAATTAATGACATCAACGTAAAGACCAGACGAAAGTATCACATTTCCCTGGTAAACATTGTGTTAGCTATTAGATCAGCGTCGACTATGACCCGACCTATGGAACTAATTTCCGCGTAAAACGCGAATTCCACACCGGATATTTGTTTGTCATCCTGACCTATATTCCTTTAATAGGCAAGCGCAACCTAAAAACCCAGAAAGAAATGCCTCGTTAACTCGGAAACTAATCGTTCCGTTAAGTTATCTTGAACGAGGCTGTATATATACATATTTCGATGGCGTTAATAACAACCGTGTTGTACGCGATCTATAAAGATTTCTGAAAGGCCATCTGTCATAAAAGCGATTCACGAAACAGCTCTCGCTTTGAACTTTTAATATCTCCTCGTTTAATTGAGATTTACTTGCAATGTTAACGAGTTAAAGAGTGCAATATAGGTCAGATTACAGATCTGGGATTCGAATTACACAACAGGTTTCGTTAATCTCGAGTGTGATTCAATTTCCCCATATTTCTTCTTGCAATAGAATAAATATTTAAATCATCATTTATTGCAATTTGTCGGTTTTACTCAGAAATAATATTCTGTAATTGTAATTTCTTCATAGTTTTTTTTTTCTCCTGTATATAAATAATAAAAATAATTAATCATTTAATCAGTTCGAAGAACATGATTAATTTGTATCCGAGAACTAGGCTTGGCTTATCGTACGAATGCTACATGCAATGTTAGGGGCGCTAACCTGGACTCGCGATATCGATAGTAAGTACAAAGAACGTAAGCATTCACGGAGTCTGCAAAAAACCCAACTGCCACTGTGCGTCGATAAAATCCTGTACGCTATTAATAATGCTGTTGTGATTTTATTGAACTTGATTTGATTTATTGCTCGTATCGCAAAAGACTTATTTATGATAAACAACGGTTTGGTATGCGTCTTGTAAAGTGGAAATTCCATTCTCATTAAGAATAACAACTTAGAAAAAAATTACATTCCATTAATTAAATCCTCCATAAGACGTTGAGTATCTATGAAATTTGCGATCGTTTCGTTCTGTGTCATTAATGTTTGTGTCTTCCCTCATCTCTATCGACCTTGTAGATTCAACAGAGCTTCCAAAGTTTGTTACAGTTTTCAGGAACTTTCAGAGATGATCGAATGCTGAACATGCTACAAATTTATTGCTTCAAGCTTCTAGCTCACAGGAAATGAAAAATTATCGTTTGACCATCCACCGGATAAATTTTAACCGACTTGCAACTGATATATAACAGCATTTTCATAGTTTTAAACATGCTATAACTAGACCACAAAAAATTGAAAATCATCGTTTGACAACTCACCGGTTAAATTTTATCCGAGCTTAAAGCTACATATAACAAGGTATCTAATTTTTTTAATTTTCGGGAACTTTCAGAGGGCAGCAAACGCTGAAAATGATCCAACTTGTTGTTTCAAGCCTCTAGATCACAGGAAATCAAAAATTATGGTTCGACCATCCACCGGCTAAATTTTATCCGACTTTTAAACTACATATAACAAACTTTCAAGTTTTTTTAACTTTTCAGGGACTTTCAGAGAGGATCAAACGCTGAAAATGCTATAACTTGTTGTTTCAATCCTCTAAATCACAGGAAATCGAAAATCATCGTTTGACCGCCCACCGGTTAAATTTTATCCGACCTTGAAGCTGCATACAAGAAAATTTCTAGTTTTTAATACTTTTCAGGGACTTTCAGAGAGGGTCAAACGCTGAAAATGCTATAATTTATTGTTTTAAGCCTCTGGATCACGAGAAATCATAAATTATAGTTTGACCATCGACTGGTTAAATTTTATCCACGCTTGAAGTTATAGACAAGAAATATGCTAGTTGTTTTATACTTTTCAGTGACTTTCAGAGAGGGTCAAACGCTGAAAATGCTACAATTTGTTGTTTTATCTTTTTAGACGGCAAAAAATTATCGTTTAACCACCCACCGGTTAAATTTTACCCGAGCTTAAAGCTGCATATAACAAACTTAGTTTTTTTAACTTTTCAGGGACTTTCAGAGGGGGTGAAACGCTGTAAATGCTATAATTTGTTGCTTCATATCTCGAGATTACAAAAAATTTAAAATCATCGTTTGACCGCCCACCGGTTAAAATTTATCCAACCTTAAAACTACGTACAAAAAAGCATTGCTGGTTTTTTATACGTTTCAGGGACTTTCAGAGGGGGGGGGGAGGAGCAAACCCTTAAAATGCTACAATTTGTTGCTTTACATCTGGGGACTACAAAAAATTGAAAATCATCAATTTGATCGCCCACCGGTTAAATTTTATCCGACCTTGAAGTTAGATACAACAAAGTTTCTGGTTTTTTTTACATTTTTCAGGGACTTTCAAACGGGGTCCAATGCTGAAATTGCTACAATTTGTTGCTTCATATCTCGAGACCACAAAAAAAAATGAAAATCATCGTTTAACCGCCCACCGGTTAAATTTTATCTGCGCTTGACGGTACATACTACAAAGTTTCTAGTTTTCTTATACTTTTCAAGGACTTTCAGAAGGAGTCAAAAGCTGAAAGTACTACAATTTGTTGCTTCATATCTCGAGACAGAAAAAATTTAAAAATCATCGTTTCACTACCCACCGGTTAAATTTTACCCGAGCTTAAAGCTACATATAACAAAGTTTCTAACTTTTTTTTAAACCGCAAGAAATTGAAAATCATCGTTTGACCGGCCACCGGTTAAATTTTATCCGACCTTGAAGCTACATACAACAAAATGTCTAATTTTTAATACTTTTCAGGGACTTTCAGAGAGGGTCAAATGCTGAAAATGCTACAACTTGATGTTTCAAGCCTCTAGATCACAGGAAATTGAAATTCATCGTTTAACCGCGAACCGGTTACATTTTATCCGACCATGAAACTACTTACAACAAAGTTGCTGTTTTTTTTTTAATACTTTTCAGGGACTTTCAGAGAGAGTCAATCGCTGAAAATACTACGAGTTGCTGTTTCATATCTCGAGACTACAAAGAATTGAAAATTACCATTTGACCAAGCACCGCTTAAATTTTAGCCAACCTTAAAGATACATACAACAAAATTGATAGTTTTTATACTTTTCAAGCACTTTCAGAGGGGGTTCATCGCTGAAAATGCTACAACTTGTTAGTTCAAGCCTCTAGATCACAGGAAATCGAAAATCATTATTTGACCACCCACTGGTTAAATGTTATCCAACCTTGAAGCTACATGCAACAAACTTACTAGTTTCTTAAACTTTTCAGGGACTTCCTGAAAGGGTCAAACGCTGAAAATGCTACAATTTGTTGCTTCATATCTCGAGACTAACAAAAAAATGAAAAATCATCATTTAACCGCCCACGGTAAAATTTTATCCGAGCTTGAAGTTACATACAACAAAGTTGCTAGTTTTTAATACTTTTCAGGGACTTTCAGAGGGGGTCAAACGCTGAAAATGCTAAAACTTGTTGTTTAAAGCCTCTAGATCACAGAAAATCGAAAATCATTGTTTGACCAACCACCTGTTAAATTTTATCCGAGTTTAAAGCTACAGACAATAAAGTTACTAATTTTTTATACTTTTTAGAGGCTTTCAGAGAGGGTGAAACGCTGAAAATGCTAAAACTTGTTGTTTAAAGCCTCTCCATCACAGAAAATCGAAAATCATTGTTTGATCACTCACTGGTTAAATTTTATCCGAGCTTCAAGCTACATATAACAAAGTTTCAATTTTTTTTTTAATTTTCAGGAACTTGCAGAGGGAGTCAAACGCTGAAAATACTATAACTTGCTGTTTCAAGCTTGTAGATCACAGGAAATCAAAAATCATTGTTTGACCAAACATCGGTTAATTTTTATCCGATTTTGAAGTTGTATCTAACAAAGCTTTTTATATTTTTCAGCGATTTTCAGGAGAGCGGTGACGGGGAGGGATGCTAAATGCTGAAAAATGATAAAAATATGTTGCTTGGTCTTTTTAGGTCATACAAAATCGCAAATTAACGTTGGAACACAGCCACCCTGTAACAAAAAAGTTGTCCTTGAATGGTTCCGGAGAGTCCCGAAATTGGGTAAATAAAAATTTTATCAGATAGTTTGACATTTTACAAATGTTTACTACAATTTACCCAAAACTTTCTGCTATTAAGTACAGTCGTAAATCGTAAGAATCAACTTCCACGCGGACTTATTAGTTATTCAGGCTCCTTCAGAGACGCTTTGAGACTCTTGGATACTTGCAGTGTGCATGTAATTTATTACGACGCTTACACATGCATACGAAGCTATATACACGTAAATAAGTGAATCATCGGAGTGAACCGACGTTTTCCACTTTCTTTTTGCTTCTTTTCGACTCCGTTTCGCTATCGAGTACGACTGTACAACACACGGACTTCATATTCTAAACGGACGCTCTATAGACAATAATAACTCGATTCTTCACCCCGATTTAACGCCATTGAAAACTATTATAGGCCGTGAATCATCGCTGGCATCAATTTAACGTGTACCGTTGTTAAGTCAATACATTATAATGCATAGTGTTCGAGATGCGTAACAGTTTAAATTTGTCGCGATTTACAACATTCGATTTGAGTGGAAGACTTTTAGATAACTAACACAATTTATGATGCATACCTTCGAATATGAAATCATAAATATTTACCCGTCAAGATGTATGATTCACTTTTGAAAACTTCAAGAATAGATACCAGACAATTGATACGCCATCGAACACTCACAAAGACAAATCTAAATATTTACTTCCTTTTGTCAACGTAATCAATTCCCAATTGCGCTATTATCCGTGTATCGTATAAAATACCGAGCTGATAATTCTTGTATGTTCGCATTCTCTACTTGGTATAATGCTTACGTCAACTGGAGGATGTTTGAGGTGTACCTACATCTGTCCTCGTGCCATTGTATATAGAATGGGATATGGCGTAACAGCTCTATCGTAACGACCTGTGCATGTGTATGCTGTTCGCGAATAGCTCGAGCATTATCTCAAGCGGATATCCTGAAATTCGAGGAGGAAGATGTGCATTGTTATGAACGCCAGGCGTTCAATGTTAAACGATATACCGTCGCTTATCTTATATATGTATTTGTGTATTGTTAGAAAGTCTGGATGTAACCGTATCTACGTATCTATGTTATATTATTTTATAGTATGTAAAGAGTAGGTACTCATATCCATAAAAAAAAAATTAGCTTTAATTTCAGGCTAAATCGACTCTTATTGCAGATTAACTGATAAAGTATTGATTATGCCACCGTGAGCTTGGAGTCTAGTGTCATACTAAGGCAGAAGTTCCCAAACTTTTTTGTGTCGTAGACTCCTTGCCATGTTTTTCGGTTTTGGGTAGACCCCCTACTTACCTGATATTGATTTTTTGTAAATTTCTATGTTGTAAGGTTTAATCTTAAATTTCCTCGGCTAATGATGTCCAGTTTGTTTCTTTTTTTTGTTAGGAGATTGGTAACAGCGCTGAACCCCCTTTCCACTAGGTATATGACGATGGAAAGGACATTAAAAATTTCCTCGTTATATTCCATAATAAGGGATAAGTAAAGGGGGTATGTTGTTTTGCAGCCAGAATTGCTGATATCCGTTTTTAAACTGGACCTTAAGTTCTTCGTTTGTACTTCTTTGTACTTTTTTTCCCTCTCTCCAGACCCGTCCGACCTATGGTCACCGGTAGGCACCGCAGCCATCAGGCTTATTGTGCCACATCTGTTTGTTCAAGTCACCTACTCTAGCACGGTAGTCCCCTCCACTAACCTGTACAGGTCCCTAACCGAGTGGGTAAGGTATATCTCTGGGTCTCCTTTCGTTATCCCAAATAGATTCTGCCTTCTGCGATCTAGTGCCTCGCAGTCGCGTAGTATGTGATCGGCTGTCTCCGGTTCTATCCCACAAAGTCTACACTTTGCGCAGCATGTCCGGTCATTAGTCCCGTTACGATGCAGAGCTGTTTCCTACTAAGATGTAGTAGTTCTCTAGCTCTTTTCCTGCATGGCTTCCCTATAAAGGTTTTGCCATGTACTATACCAGGTGAGGCTCTTCAGTATTCCTGCTGTTTCGTACGAACCCAGTCTCCTATATGTCTCCGGGCCGTTTGCCTTGTGACCTCGCAGAAAGGTTCTGGGCCGTACATTTCCATCTCTGACCCTCTCTTCGCGAGTTCGTCACCCCTTGCGTTGCCCTCTATCCCCTGATGGCCCGGTATTCAAGTCAACCAAACCTTGTTCCGGTTCGACAGTTTCACCAGTTCGTCGAGGAATTCCGTCACCAGCCTGGACGACACCTTCCGGCTTAATAACGCCTTCAATGCCGCTTGGCTATCAGACATAATGTGAATTCGTCGTTGGTCACCGCTTTCACATTCATTGTGTGTGCGCATTGGAGAATAGCATATACTTCCGCCTGAAACACCGAAGCATACTCCCCCAGTGCGTAACTGTGGCCCTCATTCTGAGAGCATATCCCTGCACCGGTACCATTAGCCGTCTTAGATCCGTCCGTGTACCAGACTAAGTCTTGCTCTTTGATTCTCAGTGCATACATGGCAGCCTCCTCCCGTCCGTCCGCTATAGACACCGTGAAGGGATTCCCATGCCTATGCGTTACCGGCATGTGGTCGGTCCGCATTTCCAACACCCCCTTTCCCGCATGCTCAGTTATCGACATATGATTTGTATTGACCCTTTTCGGAGTCGCTGTGTGTTGCAGCCTGTATGCCCCCATCCTTGCCTCCCCCTGTATGACCAGGTGCAGCGGTGGCAAGTCCAGGAGTGCCTCCATGGCTGCAGTCGGTGTCGACCGCATTGCTCTCGTTATTCCTAGGCAGGCAAGTCATTGCACCTTGCTCAGCCTCTGGATAGCGTTCCTTTGTTGCATCTTTGTCCACCATACCAAAGCTGCATACGTCATTACTAGCTTAACCACCATGCTGTATATCCAACTCAGCATGTCTGGTCTTAGCCCCCATTTCTTTCCACATGTGCGCCTTACCAGCGTTAACGCTGTCACCGCTTTTTTGGTAATTCTGTCCAAATGTTGGTTCCAGGAAAGTTTGGAGTCTAATGTTACTCCAAGGTACTTTACCTCCCCCACTTATGGTAAAGGGATTGCTTTTTCAATGACGTAATGCTTCAAAACATGAAATATTGATTCAGCTTTAGTGTCGGTTGTCAAAGTTCTTGCGAAGAGCAGTTCTTCGTACTTATAGAGGGACGAATTGAACAAGTTAGTGCAAGTTCGCGAATCTCTGAGACTGCGCGTCAAAACTCTGAGCTCATCGCGTAAATTCAGTTAGCAAATGAATTGATTCTTGCAATGTCCAGAGGACTGCCAGAAATCTTTAGGCATTTTTTCTTGCATATCGTTTCTCCCTCAGTAAATTTCGCAACTCTATGGAAAGCCATCCGTCGCAAGTTGGAGCTGAGATTGCGGTAGCCCTCAAGATAGAATTGATTATGCCTTTGGTGAACTTGAAAGATAGAGTTACAAGCTCTTCCGGGCTAGCTATGTCCGAAGGGGTTGTGGAGATATTAGAGTCCAAACTGCCAGATATTCAAATGTTGAAGTCATTAGTCAAGTGGTGTTATTTTCAATGAATTTTGATTAAGGTCGAGTGGAGCAAGCGAGGCTTGCCACTTTAAAAGAACGGTCCTTCTAACACGTAAGCCAAAAATTCTCTCTTTCAAGAGAATTGTGGAGGCGACAGATAATTCACCCCGTCACTCCAACCTTGTACGTTTTCAAAACAAAAAAAACTGATTGGGAGACGAAACTAGGGCTCCAGGGCACCTCAAGCATGTGCGTCAAAAGGTTTCTAAGGCTCGAAACAACAAAAACATAGAAAAACGGTGGCAAAATCGAAAGAGAACAAGAGTATCGAAAGTATTGATTATTTTAATAACGATTTGTTCCTTTAATGCAATTTTTACTTCACGCACTTGTGCGGGAAAGTCGATTTTCCGCCCGGAAATGCAACCGGGAAACGACATGTTTTGATAAGCGAGTACAAAAAGGTTATTTTTTATGTTCAACAAAACAGAGATTTCATTGCTTCTAAATTCATTCTTACAACATTACCACATTTAACTTCTGTTTATATTCATTAGCATAAGTTTGTCTCCTCGATATCCTTCACTAAATCGACTGTATACATAATAACTTGAGTTCATTATCATTCTAGTATGGCGTCAAGTCTATTTTTAAAATTTCGCTTGTATACATGATGATTGAACAGACAAGGTGACGTTATTACATTGTATGTTGCACAGGTGAAAGCTGGCCAGGGTTCATTCTCTTTTCTTACAAGGAGATCATCGCTTAAAATAGATATTTTTCTTGTATTATGGAATCTACATATTACGAACATTTATTAAAACTTAAAAAAAAAGTTAATTGAATAAGAAAAAAAATACGTAACCGTTTAGATAGCGTCGTTAACATCGATAGATCTGGCTAACCATGGATTTCAATTTATAACACAAATTAAATGTTAAACGAATCGATTTGATGGATTCTGATTGGGTAAAACGTTTATATTACGCACGTGATTTTAGTAGGCGATGCATGGCACATGTTTCACATTCTTTTAATGTACGAGGTCGTGCCAAAAAGTTTTTCGATATAGAATGTCAATTTCCCGATTCAATCTTTCTTCTATTCGATCTTCTTTTATTGTCTTTTCTATCGTTAGAATCGGTGGCTTATTGTCAGTGGGTTAAATTTGATCATGGACTCGTTTAAATGCTTGTACCAGTAATCTTTCGTTCTGGTCAGATTTGGCCCGACCGATAAGATCCAACTGATCAATTTTGGTCTGGAACAAAAAATAGATCCTGAGGATTCACAATTCCTTTTCAGATCAATGCCTTAAAATGGCATCATACCAATCTGGATCGAGGTGACCTAGCAATGTTCGCAGTAAACAAAAACATCCAAAGGTGGAATTTAGAGGTATGAACATTGAATTGGATGAAGCAAAACTGGAAGAGCTTTAAATATTTGAGCATGCAGATAAACAGTTAAAGTTGCCATGACGCAGAGATCTTGAAAACGTATCACGAATGCCTCACTCATGGAAGGTGTGTGTCAAGTGTGAAGCCATGGACAGACACACGATCGTGAGAGAAGAAGAATTAGAAGTGGAATCAATACACAATACAAGAACTAATGCCAGTTGAGATGGTTTGGACATATGACAAGAATGAGAGAATAAAACTTTTAAGTAGAGCCATGTAATGTTTCAATAACCAGACGTGTCTGTACGAAACTATTTGCACTCAGCAAATGTGTGATGTGTATAACCTTGGACTCAAATCAACTCAACTCATAAACCTACATAATAAGCACGAGCCTGTTACAGAAAGGAATATAACAATAATTCGACGCATGCATTGAATCTTTTAGCGTTCTTTGGAAATCGATTTAAATGAATAACAATAGAAATGCAGTGTCAAGAAGTGTTTAATAAAAACTCGCTAAAGCTAAACACATCATTCTAATTATGTCTATTAAACGCAGATGTATTTGTGTGTATATGTCATGTATGTCACATTCCTAATATGTATTTGTCGGGTGATTAAATAGGTCAGTTTGAAGCGTCACGTATATATAGAAATATGTATAATTCAAAACAAACATAGAAGGCACATAGAAAACGACGCGGATCAAATACGTTTTATTAACCGCTTTGAAGTTTAAGAATTATGTTTAATCTCAAAACATTCGGTAGTTCTTTTTTTAAACAGATGAATAGATTATATATTTCTATCATTCTTTGTTCAGTTTTAGAAACGAGAAAATTACGCAACTGGTAATTAGTAAGAGGAGAATCAAAGGAGATAGTTTCAACATCATATTTCGGAAATTTATGATTTCGTAAAAGATTGGCAATTTGGCAAATTATTTTATTATATTAGTGTATGCATGTAGGTCATTCCAATAACTTTTGAGCCGTTAAATGCACGGGAAGTTAAGCAAAATTTGTATTTTTACCGAATGATGTCGTCCATTTCATGTCTATTGAAAAACAACTTTTTTATTTATACGAGGGCATATTTCGATGTCAAACAAATTATTGAAAAATTGCTGTCACTGTTACAAGTACATGTGCTAAGTTGTGTTTAGTTTGTGTCCGGACGACCTGTTGATGCTTGAACTGAAGACATTGTGCGAAAAATCGAAAAATTGGTGCTGAAAGATCAGCGTGTAAAGATCTCTGTCATCGCCAATGAAGTCTGTATATCCGAAGCAAGTGTCCTCAAAATTTTGCATGACGATTTGGCTATGAAGAAGGTGGATACCCAGATTGCTTACACCTGAACAAAAACTGTACAGAAAAGAAGTTCCTCAAGAAAATTTGGCCGAGTTGGAGAGGGACAAAATATTTTTATTTCGAATTAACCTGGCAAGTCGGTAAGGCCAATTGTTTCGGCAATTGACGCACCGACTTATAAGGTTTCCAAATGGCTGACCAATGAATTTAATAATTTGCCAATACAGCAACCTAGTTTTGCAGTAAAAAATTCGTTAGAATTTATTAAAGAAATTCAAAATATTCAGTTGCTGGAGGGTGAAATATTGATTTCATTTGACGTTAGTTCTCTCTTTCCTAGTGTACCGATTCCAGACACCTTGACATACCTCGAGGACTTGTTGCTTCAAAATAGTTTGAGTCAACAATGTGTCCAGGAATATATTCGCTTAACTGACATCTTTATGAAACAGAACATTTTTCAATTCAACGGGAGTTTTATGAACAGCTGGAAGGAACAGCAATGGGTAGATAGATAGATAGATCATTAAGTGGGATGGCTATGTGGCCTGTTGCTACTGCGACCCATAGGTCTATTGTAGCTCCCTATTATCTAGACCACCTGGTCTAGCTTAGCCTTTTTTATAAAGCTTTCCAGCCTTGCCGGGTTGGTCTTCATGTAGCTCGCCGCGTGTGGGTATGGTTCGCCAATGCACTCTAGCCTCAATCTGGCTAGTCCCTCGCATTGGTACAGAATGTACTGCGAGGTCTCTTCATCTGTCTGACAGATTCTGCACATGGTGTTTTCCGCCAGACCAAGGTTGCTCATATGCTTGTTGAGTCTGTTATGTCCTGTTAAAAGGCCTACAACTAGCCTGACCGTTCTCCTGCTTTTGTTCAGAAGGTCCTCGGTGTATTTAGGCATGTATTCTTTGATGAATTCTTTAGCCTGTCGCTGTCCTGGGGAGTTTTTCCACCATTCGAGGGATTTACTTGCCGACCATTTCTCCATGGTTTTGGCTACCTCCCTTTTCGTGGTTCCACACGATGGTATAGGTCCAATGAGTGGCCTAGATGTTCCCTCTTTTGCCAGGGCATCAACCTTCTCATTTCCTTTAATACCTTCGTGCCCTTAATACCTTCGGTACCCAAGCTAGGGTCACCTTGCTGTGCGCCCCTAGTTCATTTAGTGCGCATACGCAGTCCCATAACAGCTTTGATGTGATCTTTGTTGCGTCAAGCGCTTTTATCACCGCTTGATTATCAGTGAAGATGGCTATGAGTTTTTGTTCTGTCCCTTGCCTTAATATTTCTATGACACAGTAGTAAATCGCAACTGTTTCTGCCTGGAAAACTTCCGTTTCCTTCGATAGAGTTAAACTGATTTCCGTTCTTGGTTTAACTCCGAGTATTCCGGCTCCTACACCTTGTTCCGTTTTCGAGCCGTCTGTACACCAGTGTAGAGAGGCTTTAACGGGAGAGCCACCTTTCCATTGCTCTCGTTCTGGTATTATGGTTTTATATTTTTTGTTGAAGTTGTATTTTGGAACCATTACGTCTGTGGGTAAACAGGTTACCTCCCCGGTTTTTAGTTCTTTAATCAACTTCTGATATATTCTCGCATGTGTGTGTGTGTGATGGGTGTTTGATTTTGTATCAGCCTGTACGTGGCAGACCTTGCTTCTCTTTGTATATAGATATGTAGAGGTGGTAGGTTTAATAAGACTTCCATAGCCGTTGTTGGAGTAGTTCTCATGGCCCCCGTGATGCACATGCATGCTAGCCTTTGTGCACCATTTAGGAGCCTCGCTACCCCGGCCTGGTGGGTCTTCGGCCACCACACCACTGACCCGTATGTTATAATAGGTCTGATCACCCTTGTGTATAACCATAAGGTCATTTTTGGGTTTAATCCCCAGTTTTTTCCACACAATTTTCTGCATCTGCCGATGGCCATGGATGCCTTATTGCATGTCTTTTGTATGTGTGTATTCCAGGTGAGTTTTTGATCAAAGGTAACTCCCAAGTATTTTGCTTCCTTGGCCATTGGGATTTCTATATCCCTTAATCTTACCGGTTTAAGCTCCCTAAGGTCTCTCTTTTTTTGTGAATGCAACAATCTGTGTCTTCATGACATTAATAGACAGCCTTTCTCGAATGCACCAATTGTTCACAATATTTAGGGCTCTGTTTAGGTCTACGAAAACTCAATTAAAAATTTAAAAACTACTCTAAAAACGAAAACTTGACAATTGCCGAGTACATAAGGTAAACAAAGTTCAGCAGATAATAATCAATGATTGTGGGTTTATAGAGTTAAGGCATCCATCTCATATCCCCGACCTGGCTCCGTCAGATTCCTTCTTATTCAAAAATTAAAAAAGCATCTCAGAGGAAAGCGTTTTACGTCTGCTGAACAACTCGAAGGAGCTGTTGAAGAATATTTTGCGGGGTTGCCGAAGTAATTTTTTTTGTGCTTTTTTTCAAGGCTACGTGGAGAACATAAAAATACACCCTCTTATTTTAGGGGCAAATTCATAAACGTCACTTGAGGCATGTGGCGCTAAAACCACATGCCTTCCAATTGAGGAACGAAAATGTTAGCAATCATGTCTCTGTCCCGTTCACCGTTTACTGTAACGTTCTGACCATTATGGAGACCACGTTATGGGTCGGTGGAAGCACCACTAAACCATCATCTTTCTGGATGTCATAGTGTTTCGACAATCACTGGACAAAATTTCCAAACGAAATTTTGGATCAATAGCAATTGTCGGGCTGGTGGCTTAGTGGCTTGCACACTTGCCTCGCAGTCCGGCAGTACCGGATTCGAACCCCGGTGCTTCCTTTCTGAGTTTGGTTTTCTGTAGTTTTCCAAATTCCACGGCAAATGCGGCATCTTAAGTCGGTCTACAGCCGCAGGCGTAATAATAACTCATGGCCAGCCGATGCCCCCTGTAATTGGCGCAAGCTGTTGGGGGATGCTAAGGCATGGATTATTATTATTATTATTATTAATATTTCCTTCGACTTAGTCACCATCTCTAGAAGTTGTCTTGTAAGCACCTGAACCAAGATCTTTACACATAATTTTGCGTAAAGTGAATGTACACAAGTTTAATTGTTGAACCCGATAACGATTTAACATATCTATACTACGCTGCATACTACCTATCGCTTGTTGATGTGTAGCATTATCCTTTAGAATCTAAAGGATAATAATAATCAATTCGAATCGCTTTGATGGACGATTATGAGCACTATAAAATGCCCGAAGAGGTTTCTCGATATCAACTGTGTTTTTCAAAATAAATTTGAACAATTTACAAAAGTTGCTCCAAAATGAGTATTCATGATAAATTGCCAGATCAAATTAAACCCAAACCAACTGAGAAGTGTCAAATCGGCTGTAAATAAAAAATAGTGTTTCCAATTTCAAATTCTCCGCCTCCAAAACAAACACAAAACAAAAATACGTTTCCTACTAAGCCATTATAATTGTTGTTGTCTTTTGTTTTGTGTCTTTTTTTTTTGAAACACTGTCAAATATATTTCCCTGTTTTCTTTTGTTCCGAATTTGATTAGTTTCATTTTTTTCTCTTATTGTGTCTGCAGAGCACAAAAAAATTGAAAATCGTCGTTTAATCACCCACCGGTTAAGTTTATCCGACCTTAAAGCTACAAAAAGCAGCGTTTCGAAAGTGTATCATACTTTTCAAGGACTTTTAGGAGTGGTAAAACGCTGAAAATGGTATTAACTATTATTTCATGCCTCTAGATTATAAAAAATTGAAAATCATCTAACTATAGAAGCTAGAGCTGGCAACGTTGCATTTCTGAATATCACCACCCTTAAGTAGTAAATTCTGAGTGTCAGAGAGCAAACGTGGTCGATTTGTCATCGAAACATGGACTTTTCCGGATCGCAATGATCACTACGATTTTAAAGTCGGTTTGAGTGAAAACAAAATCTTGAACGATAGCAACTCGCATTGACAGGTCCGTGAAGTTGGCACCACAAAGTGGTCAAAAATCGACGAAAATGCTAGAAAGGATTGGCCATTTATTGACCACTATTGACCATCAGCGATTTCGATTGACCACCTTTTGTTTAGGCTACAGCCGCTATACCCATATTTTGAGGTCTAATGGCGAAAATGCTAAAATTAGCCAGTATAGACATTTTGTTCATCGGATACGATTGACCATCGTTTGACCACCCTTCACATTTTCAAAATTTTCAAAAAAAATTTTTTCGAATTTTTTTTTACTGCAAACTCTAAAATTTTGTTGCAGTATAGGATTGACCAACGTTTGACCATGATTGACCACCAAATAATTTTTTTGAAAACTTAAAAATATTCGAAAAAAAACGAAACAAACAAGTTCATATCTCCAATGAAATGACATCAAACCCACATAATGTTATAACCTTTTGCGTCGCATATTTCACAAATTTCGAGAGGTGGTCAAACGCTGAAAATAATAGAACTTATTGTCCCGTGTCTCTAGACCACACAAAACTGAAAATTATCGTTTGACCACCCTCCGGTTAAATTTTATGCGATCTTAACGTTACGTATAACAGTTTCAAACTTTTTTGCATTTTTCACAAATTTTGAGAGGTGGTCAAACGCTGAAAATAATAGAACTTATTGTCCCGTCTCTCTAGACCACAGAAAACTGAAAATTATCGTTTGACCAACCTCCGGTTAAATTTTATCCAGATCAGAGGCAACATTTGTTAAAAGATACAGCCAAACATCTTTAGTTCGACTCCCATAGCTCAAAATTCTCCCTAAATCAAATTTTGGTGGCAAATGTTTAACAATTTATAATAATAATAATATATATAATATAATTGCGAATATAGGTATTATACAACTACTACTTATTTCCTTTTTTATTTTCTGAACTTTTAATAATTTCTTACACATATCGTTATGTATTTCCCAGACTCCTGTTGCCTCTGATCTGGATAAAATTTAACCGGAGAGTGGTCAAACGACAATTTTCAGTTTTGTGTGGTCTAGAGACACGACACAATAAGTTCTATTATTTTCAGCGTTTGACCACCTCTCACAATTTGTGAAAAATGCAAAAAACTTTGAAACTGTTATACGTAACTTTAAGATCGGATAAAATTTAACCGGAGGGTTGTCAAACGATAATTTTCAGTTTTCTGTGGTCTAGAGACACGAGACAATAAGTTCTATTATTTTCAGCGTTTGACCACTTCTCAAAATTTGTGAAAAATGCGAAAAACTTTGTAACTGTTATACGTAACTTTAAGATCGGATAAAATTTAACCGGAGGGTTGTCAAACGATAATTTTCAGTTTTCTGTGGTCTAGAGACACGAGACAATAAGTTCTATTATTTTCAGCGTTTGACCACTTCTCAAAATTTGTGAAAAATGCGAAAAACTTTGAAACTGTTATACGTAACTTTAAGATCGGATAAAATTTAACCGGAGGGTTGTCAAACGATAATTTTCAGTTTTCTGTGGTCTAGAGACACGAGACAATAAGTTCTATTATTTTATTTTCAAAATTTGTGAAAAATGCGTTTGACCTTTAAGACTTCTCAAACGATAAATTTGGTCTAGAGACACGAGACAATAAAAATGACCACCTCTCAAAATTTGTGAAAAATGCGAAAAACTTTGAAACTGTTATACGTAACTTTAAGATCGGATAAAATTTAACCGGAGGGTTGTCAAACGATAATTTTCAGTTTTCTGTGGTCTAGAGACACGAGACAATAAGTTCTATTATTTTCAGCGTTTGACCACTTCTCAAAATTTGTGAAAAATGCGAAAAACTTTGAAACTGTTATACGTAACTTTAAGATCGGATAAAATTTAACCGGAGGGTGGTCAAACGATAATTTTCAGTTTTCTGTGGTCTAGAGAGACGGGACAATAAGTTCTATAATTTTCAGCGTTTGACCACTTCTCAAAATTTGTGAAAAATGCGAAAAACTTTGAAACTGTTATACGTAACTTTAAGATCGGATAAAATTTAACCGGAGGGTGGTCAAACGATAATTTTCAGTTTTCTGTGGTCTAGAGAGACGGACAATAAGTTCTATAATTTTCAACTCAAAATTTGTGAAAAATGCAAAAGACTTTGAAACTGTTATACGTAACTTTAAGAGACTAGAGACACGGACAATAAGTTCTATAATTTTCAGTGTTTGACCACTTCTCAAAATTTGTGAAAAATGCGAAAACTTTGAAACTGTTATACGTAACTTTAAGATCGGATAAAATTTAACCGGAGGGTGGTCAAACGATAATTTTCAGTTTTCTGTGGTCTAGAGAGACGGGACAATAAGTTCTATTATTTTCAGCGTTTGACCACCTCTCGAAATTTGTTAAATATGCGACGCAAGAGGTTATAACATTATCTGGGTTTGATGTAATTTCATTGGAGATATGAACTTGTTTGTTTCGTTTTTTTTCGAATATTTTTAAGTTTTCAAAAAAATTATTTGGTGGTCAATCATGGTCAAACGTTGGTCAATCCTATACTGCAACAAAATTTTAGAGTTTGCAGTAACAAAAAATTCGAAAAAATTTGTTTTTGAAAATTTTGAAAATGTGAAGGGTGGTCAAACATGGTCAAACGATGGTCAATCGTATCCGATAAACAAAATGTCTATATTGGCTAATTTTAGCATTTTCGCCATTAGACCCCAAAATATGGGTATAGCGAATCGAAATCGCTGATGGTCAATAGTGGTCAATAAATGGTCAATCCTTTCTAGCATTTTTGTCGATTTTTGACCACTTTGTGGTGCCAACTTCACGGAGCTCAAGCTTTTACGTTGCGGAAACTTCGGTTACAAAAGTGCGTTTAATGCAGGAGGTGATTATTTTGATTATTTTACTTGAGTCACTGCATGTGTACATACATTTTATTTATAAATTTGTAAATATGGATATAAGATAAGACGCAGGAAATTAATATATAAATAAAATAAATATAATTTACAGAAAAATTTCCACGTAAAATATCTAGTATATAGTCCTTGGTATCAGCTCAATTAAACTTATACATATTGTGATATCGCTACTTTTTCCATGATATACAATTTCGGTTAAATTTGATGATAGTGGAATTATTTTTACCTAATTCAATGTTCGGAATTATATAATATAGGGGAGATAAGAAAAAAAATTGATTACATTAGATATAGAAATATTTATCAAAAAAAATAGATAATAAATTTGCAACAACTGTAATAAAAATAAATATTTTTACGTATAAATCTTGCCAGTAATAAAATTTTTAGTAAAAAAAAAATAGAATCGAATACATATTGCAATAATACATGATGATATGAGACAGTACGTTGACGATACACAACGCTTTAACTGTACGGACACCCACACTATTATCTCACAGCAATCATCTGGTTTGCCCACGCTCAAAATTGCGTCCATTTCCAACTATGTAGCACACGTTGGCAAAATGTGAATGTGATCGAATGGCCTGGGCGTAGGTTTAATTGACTAGGTAGGCGATCTGTGCCTCACATAATATATCCTACGGTTTGGAAATCCATTCATTCACCTCCACAAAGAGATATCGAGAAAAGTTCTCACCAGAACGAATTTCATTCACGAAACGATATCGTTCTTCGTTAACCTTAAAAACAAGGGCATCCGTTGATTGATTTTAATTGATTTATTAAAAAACTTTCGACTAATTAAATTAATTTAATTTTTTAAATAAATATTTACTACTCGAAGTGTCATATTGTTGATAGTTACAAATTAAAACACGCTCATTATAAGATATGGTATCAATCTATGTAGAATTAATTTGTGGACTTATGATAATCTAAAACCTGCTATCGCTTGCATTTTTTCCCACTCCACACAGAGGTTAATATGGAAATAATTTTGTAAAATTCCAATCTGTTATTTGAGATAAATAAATTCGAATCAAGAAGTCTCTTATAAATATGTCTCGATAAAAATGCAAATTCATTAGCTTTAATAGATTTAATGATTCCCTTTTTTATATGTAATTATATACGATCGTAATTGCATATTTTAGAGGCGCCAGTTCATGTGGTCTACATTACAAGGCGTAAAAAATAATTCCTTTACATTTAGATTTATTAGTAATAATAACGCGATGACTCATTAAAAAAAGCTGTCGAAGCTATAATTGCGATGATTCCTTCAATATTTAAACTTAAAAGAAGAAACCGTAGTCAATGCATTCTTGTTTGAATCATATGTACAGTCTGTGTTTTTTTTCCATCGCAGGAGGAGTCATTACTTTTGAAACAGACTGTACCTACATGACAGCAACAAAAAAAAATGATGATACCAAAAGAACGAAATGTAGTCAAAACGTTATATTTCCCAATCAGTTAGATGTGACAATCGACATTTTTAAAATTACTCTAAATGATTAAGTATAGGTTTCTTCTGTATTCCAAAATTTTACAAAATAATACAAAAAAAAATCGGAAAAAGAGAGAACATTTTTGAAGACGATCAATTTTTTCTGAATTCAAAATTTTGGCCTTCAAACACAATATCATTGAGAAAAACGAAAATTGGTTCACCCTCTTAAAAATCGAACTTTTGTACATTTTAATGTTGTTATAAATAAAACAAAAAAAAAATATCTTAAGAAAAAGACTCAAAACCATTCTTGAAGACGGCTCCTTTTTTAAATTTAAAATTTTGCCCTTCAACCACAATATGTATAATTGAGAAAAACGAAATTTCGAATTATCCCTTCTCACACCCCTCGAAAATCGAACTTTGAAACATTTTTAAAATTAGTCTAAATTATTATAAGTTTGTTCTGCATTCCAAAATTTTGCAAAAAAGAGAAACCTTAAAAAAAACGGAAAAAAACAAAACAGTTTTGAAGACGGCCTTCATTTTTTCTCAATTCAAAAGTTTCCCTTTCAACCACAATATGATTGTGTGACATTTTTAAATGTATTCTATAATTTTGCAAAATAATATAAAAAATTATCGTTAAAAAAGAAACATTTTTTGGGGGCGTCCCCTTTTTAAATTCCAAAATCTTGACTTTCAATCACAATATAATTTAAAAAAAAACGAAATCTCGTTCACGCCTTTTCCACCCCCCTCGAATATCGAAATTTTGGACATGTTTAAGTAAAGTTATTCTAAATTGTTTTAGATTTCTTCCACATTCCAAGATTTTGTAAAATAATAGGACCCTCTTTTCTAAATTCAAAGTTTTGCCCTTCAACCACACTATAATTGATAAAAACGAAATTTCGTCTCCCTCACCCCTCTTCCCCACTCCCCCTTTGAAACATCAAACCTTTGGGCATTTTTAAATACATTCTATAATTTTGGAAAATATGTAATACAAAAAATGGCTGCTCTTCGGTTCTCGGGTTCTCTGCTGTGTAGAAAAGTTGTGGTACTTAACGTTTCGATCATCTTGTCGTGATCTTCTTCAGAAGTGAAGAAAATTTTGCACTTCACTTCACTTCTGAAGAAGATCACGACAAAATGATCGAAACGTTAAGTACCACAACTTTTCTACACGGCAGAGAACCCGAGAACCGAAGAGCAGCCATCAACAGCGGCCGTGAAAGCCTGACGACTACATTAATACAAAAAATTATCGTTAAAAGAGAAAGATTTTTGAGGGCGGCTCTTTTTTCTAAGATCCAAAATCATGGCTTTTAACCACAATATAATTGGAGGAGGAGGAGGGAGGACGAAATTTCGTTCACACAACTTCCGCCTCCCTCGAAAATCGAACTTTTGGAAATTTATTTAGATTTGTTTTACATTCTAAGATTATGCAAAGTAATACAAAAAAAAATCTTAAAAAAAATTAAAACATTTTTGAGGGTGCTCCTCTTTTTTTAAATTCAAAATGTTGGCTTTCAACCACAATATCATTGAAAAATAAAAGAAATTTCGTTCACATTCCATCCATCCCCTTCGAAAATCGAACTTTTGAACATTTTTAAAGTTGTTCTAAATTGTTTTAAATTTGTTCTAGATTGCACGCAATATAATTGATAAAAATGAAGTTTCGTCCCCTTCTCCTTTCTTCCCCATTCCCCCTTTAAAATATCAAACTTTTGGACATTTTTAAATACATTCTATAATTTTGCAAAATTATACAAAAAATTATCGTTAAAAAAGGAACATTTTTGAGCGTGGCCCCCTTTTTCTAAATTCCAAAATCATGTTTAAAGTTGTTCTAAATTGTTTTAGATTTGTTTTGTGTTTGCAAGATTTTGCAAAATAATACAAAAAAAATCTAAAAAAAGAAATTTTTGAGGGAATTCAAAATTTTGACTTTCAACCGCAATATAATTGAGAAAAACGAAATTTCGTTCACGTCCGCCTACCCCCTTGAAAATCGAACTTTTGAGAGCTATTCTGTTCGATATCCATTGTGTGCATAATGTTTAGACCAAGTATAGAACCTGAAACAACTTTTATAAAAAATTAGAATTAAAAGAAAGGGGGAGTGGGCAGGGGTGGCAGCATTCATTTTTCCCAATTATTTCACTTCAACTTGCATTATAGAGAGCTGACGTTTTGGATTAATCCAAACCAAACCTAAAACAATCTGGAAAATGTTTCGAAATTTCGAATTTCGAAAAAAATGGGGCCAACCTCTTGTATTTGAAATTTTGAAAATTGTTCGGGAGGGGGGGGGGATAGCGACATGTAAAGTATACATGGTAGAAGATCAAAATTTCCAAGATAATATGCAGAACAATCTTGAATAACCTTAAAAATTTCGAATTTCGAAAAAAAGGGGACAGGGGGCACCTATACTAATTACAAAACAATTTTTAGCAGGTTCAAATTTTTGTCACGGATTGTACATGCACTTCTAAATACATATAAGCCTCATCTAATACCACATCAGCCATACATTAGATATACTATAAGACCTAAGGTACACAACGGAGACTCTATTTCGAGGCCTCAAATAAATAAAACATCGTCAAAGCTACTAAGCGAGACTTATGCATTGGCAAGGTTGGCGTCGTGAATAATACGATGGCGCTTGGCTTTCGTACACTTTACGGTACATAATTTCAGCACATGGCGCTGCACGAATCCAAAAGGGTTCTATAATTACATACATAGAGGCGACCGATCGTATTGTGAACCCGGATATACATAAAACGTAATCGCGGCTTTCATTTGTACTACTTTTTGTAATGTACTGTATATAAATGTCACCGGTGCAATTTAAAGCGTGCATTTTTCGTGACATTTAAACGAAAGTTAAATTTATTTTAAACAAATTATTTCAAATTAGAGATAAGAGAAATTATCTCCCGTTTTGTAACCGCAAACTTTACCAGAGGAACGGAAAAATACTGATAGGATAAGGCAGAAACGCAGAAACTTAATTTCGTGTCGATTACACCAAATGATTAAATGAAGTGATAAGTCAAGACTGACTTAAGATTGTCTAAATTTTAAAAATCGTCCTGCATTATTTTGCAAGCTAAAATTATAATTAATTGGAAAAAAAGCCAGAAGAAGAACAATTGTGCAACGCCAACTTTTAATATATTTCGCGAAATAACTAAAAATGAAATTCTAACTATTATAACTAGAGCAATCTCTCAATTACGACACTATCACGTCATTATTTCGACGTCGATTATATTTCACGTCATCTTACATTTAAAAACTGACGACATTTTTACGTAATCAAAGTAACGTCTTTATACAGTGATAATTTGGTATTTTGACGTCAGGGGGGTTGACGTCCTACACCTGTGGCAAAATTAGAATTGGTCAATAGTTATCCGATGTGAAACAAGGAACGAAAGACTGTCGTATACAAAGTAGATTGTGGAAACCTGCAAATCCCATAAGAAACAAAAAAATCACGGCCTAGCCAACCCTGCTCTATAATCGCAAGGAACAGAAAGACGTCTTGAAGACGTCATATATTGTTTATTTGTGATCGAGTGTAATTTTGATGTCTTTAGAATGTAATGTATTGGTCATTTTTTTATTAACATTGTCATTGTATAAATATGACGTCTTAAAGACGTACTGTATTAGGTACTAAATTATTCAATTTTCGCAAATAGTGTATGCGGTAAATGTGTATGTGTCATACGCTGAAACGCACCGAGTGGTTTCCGGAGTATAGGTTAGCTTAATATCGGGGAATTCCCTGCAAATTTTAGCAATTTTTTCGAAACAAAACGCAAGACCTAAGATCGAGAGACGTTTGGAGGAACGCTGACGAGGCCGGAGAGTTCGAAACCACGTTATCCGTTTCTAATCCTTGATCTGTCATCTTCATTGTATTTGTTCGCAGGGTGATTCCAAGAATATACGTATTACGACGACAAATGACCAACTGACTGACGACTGCCGTAAAAACGTTTGTTTTTCGACGTCTGCTGAGGTCATTTGTAAAACGTCAATAAAATTAAAATCTCTTACTAAACGTCAAAATTTAAAAAAAAATCGTTCAAGATTCTTTTCTATTTTGTGGTACTTTTTAAAATATACTGACATTACTTGCACGTCCGATGTGATAAGAAACGGTAGAATGTGACGTCGTATTGATGTTAGTGTCTTATTTGTGCTGAAATAATCTTTAAAATGTGAATTGAATGAAGTAGATACGAGGGAGCGTTTTTATATTCGCGGAATGAGCGGGTTGTAGGGGGGTGATTAGGCGCATTGAGGGCGTGGCCTGTGCAGCGACTCATAATTAGTATAAATAATTATTAGACAGTTAGTCTTTGAGCTATCGTCAACCAAGTAACATAATCAGGAGTGAAAAGTGAAATATGGAAAAAATCGAATATCGTGCCGTTATAAAGTTCCTTACCAGGCAAGGAAAATCAGTCGCGACCATAATGAATGAGATGTCATTGGTTTACGGCGAGTCTTGTCCATGAAAAACCATGGTGTACAAGTGGCATAGTTTATTTAAACAAGGAAGGGAATCCCTTGAAGACGACCCGAGGCCGGGCAGGAGCATTGGGGTGACCACCACTTATCCAAAAATGTTTAAAAAATTGTACTCGAAGATGCTCGACTAAAGAAGAAATAACTCGCAGAAATGGTTGGAGTATCCGATACAACAATTTTTAAAATCCTACACGATCATCTCGGCATGTCTAAGGTCAGCGCAAGATGGGTGCCGAGAATGCTCACGCCGCCGCAAAAACAACAGCGCGTAGAGTGTTCGTGTGCATTTTTGGACCTCTGTAATGAAGACAAGGATGGTGTATTGAGTCGAATTGTTACTGGAGACCAAACTTGGGTTCATCATTATAAACCTGAGTCCAAACAAGACTCCATGGAGTGGCATAAAAAGGACACAGCACCTCCCAAGAAATTTAACGTGTCACAATCAGCTGGGAAACTCATGGCAACGGTATTTTGGGACTCGGAAGGAATATCGTTGATTGATTATAAAGATAAAGGTGATTCTATAACCGGAGAATATTACGCTTCAATATTAGAGCGACCAAAAGAAGCCATTAAAGAGAAAAGACGGGGAAAATTGACGACAGGTGTGCTGCTTTTGCACGACAACGCGCCCATCCACAAGAGTCGCGTTGCGTTAGCTGCTCTGCATAAGGTGGGCTTTGAAATTGTGAATCACCCACCCTACAGCCCAGACCTGGCCCCGAGTGATTATTACCTGTTTCCGAAAATGAAAAAAGAGCTGCGGGGTAAAAAATTTACTGCCGATGATGAAGTCAACGAGGCAGTTTCGGCGTATTTTGCAGATAAAGAGAAATCATTTTTTTATGAGGGTATAAATAAATTAATTGAAAGATGTGAAAAATGTATCCGTCTTGCAGGTGAATATATTGAAAAAGAAAAATAATTTGGTTTTTTTTATTTCCACCCCTTATCCCCCATTCCGCGAATATAAAAACGCTCCCTCGTATGACATAATTACATGATTTAATGTATGACATGTATGGCTTCTGAGAAATGGCAACTTCATAAATTATTTCATGTATATTTTAAAGTGTGCTGTGTAAATAACATTTACGTTGTTGTTTTCCTTGAAAATGCATCTTATAGCATTTTATAAAACGTATTAACACCTATGGCTATTGTATTTAGAAATACATATTATATCGGTTGGAGATCAATTTTATTGTGCTGAAGCAATTGAATAGATAAACAAGCATTATTAATAGGCGATTGTCAAATTCTATAAAACGGGAATACTGTTTTGCATACATTCCATGTCAAGGAGGATATGTTTTCTAGATGTTTATTACGTAATCAATATTTATAATGTTTAAGATTCGCCTGCCAAAAACTATATTACCGAAATAAACTTATACGTTCCGAGAGTATGGGATTTTTAGATGTTTTCACTTTAATACATACACAAGAACGAATTTTGTTTATATATCTAGTACTTCGACATTAAAATTAAAACATCAAACAAAATTTTATTGTTAGATTTGTTAAAAAGATATCTCAGCGTGTGTCATTATTTCTAGAAACCGATACGAAACCAAATCGATTAATTTTGTTGAAAAAAAAAGAAATACTATTTATGGTAAAATTAAACAATAAACTAACGAGTACTATTAATAGATAAAATGCTGAACAATTCAACATTATCACTCACACACACACACACACACTTTTATGGTGGTTTTTTCTTATCGAGGAAAAAACAGTAGCCAAAACTGAACAAACATTCCACATATGTTGCTGTCGTCATTACTAATGTACATACTTTGTGCACACATATACTTATTGTTAGCAAAACACACAATGAAAAGCTTGTTATAACAATATGATAATTAAAACATAATTAATGAACATATTTAGTACCTACAATAGATTCGCAGAAAACTGGATCAAAACATCGCTGCCAGAGCTTTTAAGAGATTTATTAATATAGCAATGATTAAAATGTGCTGCATTGAGCAATTTGTTGTGCCCGATTCTTGGAAGTTTGTTTTAGATAAACCCCTTCCTAAAATTCAAAATCCGTTGAATTTCGGTGACCTCCGTCTAATTAGTGTGCTTCCTGCACTATCGAAGATATTTGAAAAAGTTCTGTACATTCAATTATCCAATTTTGTTGAAGATAACAATATACTACCTCTCACTCAGTCGGGATTTAAAAAGGGCTACAGCTGTGAAACTGCTCTGTTGTCATTATTACGGATGATATTATGGCTGCTACTGACAGAATTAATTACTGCTTTAGTGCTTTTAGATTTTGCAAAAGTCTTTGATACTGTTTGTTATGCCACTCTGTGCCCTCTTCTTCACTATTTGGGAGTAGATTTAAAATCTACGGATCTAATTAGAAATTACTGAAGTAATCGTTTTCAATCTGTTTCTGTGGACTCGGAGGTGTCACATCCACTGAAGTTAGCTGCTGGAGTTCCCCAGGGATCCATTTTAGGGCTAATACTTTTACGTCTCAATTTACTAAATGTGCAAAATTTTAATAATAATAATAATAATAATAATATTGATTAATGTCCAACAGGTGCAAACCCAATAGAGGCCACAAAATTGAAAAGCATTGCATAATTTACAAGTTGAAGTAAATAACACTAAATAGTATAAATAATAATTATAAAGTAAGTATAATAATTATAAAGTAATTAACATAAGCAACAAACTGATTTAACAAAACATATTGTTAATAGTATTTCCCAGTTTCGTCATTACTGCAGTAGGGGAACGTTTCATCATATTTGTCCTGGCTGGAGGTGGCTTGAAAGTGCAGTCGGTCCGAGAGTTTAAGCGTGGAATGTGGAATGCCATATTCTCGAGAAGATAAGGGCAATCAATCTTATTACCAACCAACTTTAGTAAAAATTTGCGACAGAGTGCGTCACGACGTTCAGACAAGGACTTCATCTCATGACGTTCCAGCAGTTCTACTGGAGGTATGCCAACCTCAGGATAAGTTCCATCAAGCTTGTAAGACAAGAATTTCAGAAATTTACGGTGAATTCTATTCAGTTGCAAACAATCACATGCGTGAAAGGGATACCAAACGAGTGGTGCATACTCCAGTTTACTAAGGACATAAGCGCTGTATAAAATTTTTAGGAGTTCGATGTCGGTGAAGTAACGTGAAGCGCGTATCAGGAAACCGAGAGAACTAAATGCATTTTTGCACATAGATAAAATTTGCGGTTTGAAGGTAAAGCCAGCATCAAAGAAGACACCCAAATCCTTAAATTCTGTTTTCCTTTCCAGAGAAGTACTATTAACTCTATAATCTACAGTAATTGGGGAACTGATACGTGTATATGATACAACACAACATTTTTTAACGTTAAGATTTAGACGGTTTGATGTACACCAGGTAGCAAGTTTTTCCAAATTCTCTTGCAACAGGATGGCGTCGTTGTTGGATTTGAGTTGTCCATATAATTTAATGTCGTCCGCATAGGCCAGGACAGGGCAGGTGAAACATGTCAGGAGATCATTTATGAAAAGGTTGAACAAGAGGGGACCTAAATTTGAACCCTGTGGCACCCCTTTGTGTTGGATATATTCAGTAGATACAAATCCGTTGTATGAGACGTAACATTCGCGTTGGCTTAAGTAAGAATCTATTAGGGTAACAGCTGATGGGACAAAACCAAACGCTTCTAGTTTAGAAAGAAGGAGCGGGTGTTCTATTGTATCGAAGGCTTTTGACAAATCGGTGTAAATAACATCTACTTGGCCGCGTCCGTCTAGTACTTCACAAACAAATTGTGTAAAACACGTCAAATTGGTAGCCGTTGAGCGACCTGTAATGAAGCCATGCTGGTCAGGAGATAGGTAAGAGCGAGTACTGTTATTAATAGAAGAATAAAGAATTTTTTCGTAAACCTTAGCAAAGTTTGATAAAACTGATATTGGTCGGTAATTGGAAAGCAAAGTATTGTCGCCCGACTTGTGTATTGGACAGATCTTTGTCTTTTTCCAGAGATAGGGGAAAGTTTGAGATGTTATGGACAAGTTTATACGTATTGTCAGAGGATATGCTAAAACATATCTGCAGTCCTTAATGAAAAAGCTAGGTATCCGATTATAACCTGACGTGAGTTTGTTGGGAAATGTAGACATTGTTTTAATTACTTCATCTTCAGTTGTCAGTGAAAACATATAAGGAAGAGTATTGGTTGGTTTGTCAGTACAAGTAGTAGTAAAGACTTCATGGGTTCCCATGAAAAGATTTGCGAAGCATTTACAATCTCAGTAGGAGATTTGAGAGATTGTAAGATTTACATGTAAGCAGACGATGTGCAATTATATTTATCGTTCTCACCACATGATTGGCAATCTGCTATGGAGAAAATGGACACCGATCTTAACAACAATCTTAACCGGTGGGTGCTCAAATGATTATTTTCGATTTTTTTGTAGTCTAGAGACATGACCGAATAAAGCGCATCATTTTCAGCATTTCAGCACCTCAATTTCGTCTTCGAGAGAAGAAACATTTTTTTTCGAAATTTTGAAAATATAAGAAGTGGTTAAATATGATCAAAGGATGGTCAATTGCATCCAATAAACAAACCTTATTAAACAAAATGGTTTGCACAACGATTTCCCATTGAATCACAAAAAGAAAATACCAACTTCTGCGAAATAATCAGTATTTACCACTTCACAAAGAAAGGTGGGGCCTTCCCTGAAATATCGCTAGTACCGTGCAAACGTATTAGTCATCTGTTATAAAAAAAAAGCTACTTCAACAAATTAAACGGCAAAGAGACGAAATAAGATAATACGCAGACGATGTGCAATTATATTTATCGTTCTCACCACATGATTGGCAATCTGCTATGGAGAGAATGGACACCGATCTTAACAATCTCCATACTATTTCCATCCAGTACAATCTTAAGCTTAATCCGTTGAAGACTCAGCTGTTGCTTTTTGGGAAAATCAAAAACTTGTAGCTAACTCCAACATGCATTTCACGTCACTATTGGAGGTGTTGCAGTCTCAACGGTGGACACACACTCCGACAGACGATCAAAAAGATTGGAGAATTCAGATTATTGCAAGGACATGTTCAAAACTGTCCCAAACGAATCTGGGAAGCATGTCAGCCATTGTAACTGGTGATGATAAAACGTGGTGTTTTCAATACGAACCAAAAACGAAACGTCTGAGTGTGACATGGAAGACAACTGAAGAGACAAAAGAGAAAAAATGACGCTTTGAGAAGAGCAAAATTAAGACGATGCTGACCGTTTTCTTCGATTCAAACGGAATTAAAGTAGTCTTCAGGCTTTCACGACCGTTGTTGATGAGGAAGGTTTTTAAAGACTGACACAAGACATCCGCTCATGGTAAAAAGTTAAAGAAAGAATAATCTATTCATTCTTAACCCTAGATTAGATGGACGATTAGTAGCGCATGTTCAATAAAAAGAAAGAATTAAAAACGGCGCTTTTTCCATGTACACTATTAACCAGGACACTATATGCATGACGTATGACGTGCATATGCATGACGTACGAACGTAAACATTAAAATGAAAACAGAAAACGTCCTCTTAATAATAATTAGTAGGCCATGACGTCAAATTCGATATTATATATTTACTCGGAATATCCGAAGGTGTTCGAGTGCGTTAAGTCTTCGATGACCATAAAAGGCGACATCTACTGTCCAAGGTGCAACGCCGCCGTTCGTTCCGATTATCGCTGGAAAGGCAAATCGTTATACTTGGTATAGTAGCGTGTAATAAGAGAACAACAACCTCCGTTGATTCCATTTCCATTCCGTTTCATTTATTTACCTAATAGATAGCGACTTGATGGTGATATTACCCGATACGGGTGTATAATTCTGGAATTTTTCGCGGATTGGCAGTGAAAGTTTCTGTGTATGCAGTATGTATATATCGAAAAGAAAAGGATAGCGTATTAATCGGGGCTTTTATGCATGAATGGTGGCTGTTTATTTACGTAGCGATTAATTGCTGTGCGATATTCGAGTCGTTAAGTTACATTTTTTTTTATCCGTTTCGCTTTTTTTTTTTTCTTGAAATTGAATTATGGTAGGTGAACAGTTGCTTCTTGTTGAGAGTTTATTCCGCACATGTTAAACATATGCTAGCATATTTAAACATGTTAAACGATTAAATTTCGTACTGCAAGTAACTGTATTGGTTGACGAAATTAATTGGTGAAAAACTTTTCTGTTTTCCTACTTTTTGGACAATTTCTTTTTGGAAAACATTGGCATCCCAAAGCAGTCAAAATTCCACAAAAAATAACGATTAATCGTTTATTAGTCATAAATTGAAACAGAAATTTGTTTCATCGTAGTCATTCTTTAGAAACCTTCTGAAGAAGCTGAAAACAACGAAACATCAAGCGTAATATACTACGCGATAACATCCGGAAGACTTCAACACAGTAAACAGCGGTCGTGAAAACCTACGTTCAAGTATTCGCCATCGTTTGACCGCAAAATTACTTCTTTGAACATTCCAAGACAGTCACAAAAAATTAAAAAACAACTTCAACTCATCGTTCGGCCGCCCACCGGTTAATTTTTAAAAAATTTCAAAGTTGACAATTTTGCCAAACTTTGAGAGGTGATCAAAGGTTGAAAAATGGTAAAACTTGTTCTCCCATATTTCTAGATCATAAAAAATCGAAAATCATCACTTTACCGCCCACCGGTTAATTTTTATCCGGCCTTCAAGCTCCATATAACAAAAATTTCAAAGTTGACAATATTTTGCCAAACTTTGAGAGGTGATCAAAGGTTGAAAAATGGTAAAACTTGTTCTCCCATATTTCTAGATCATAAAAAATCGAAAATCATCACTTTACCGCCCACCGGTTAATTTTTATCCGGCCTTCAAGCTCCATATAACAAAAATTTCAAAGTTGACAATTTTGCCAAACTTTGAGAGGTGATCAAAGGTTGAAAAATGGTAAAACTTGTTGTCCCATATTTCTAGATCATAAAAAATCGAAAATCATCACTTTACCGCCCACCGGTTAATTTTTATCCGGCCTTCAAGCTCCATATAACAAAAATTTCAAAGTTGACAATTTTGCCAAACTTTGAGAGGTGATCAAAGGTTGAAAAATGGTAAAACTTGTTCTCCCATATTTCTAGATCATAAAAAATCGAAAATCATCACTTTACGAAAAAACTTACCGCCCACCGGTTAATTTTTATCCGACCTTCAAGCTCCATATAACAAAAATTTCAAAGTTGACAATTTTGCCAAACTTTGAGAGGCGATCAAAGGTTGAAAAATGGTAAAACTTGTTCTCCCATATTTCTAGATCATAAAAAATCGAAAATCATCACTTTAGCCCACCGGTTAATTTTTATCCGGCCTTCAAGCTCCATATAACAAAAATTTCAAAGTTGACAAATTTTGCCAAACTTTGAGAGGCGATCAAAGGTTGAAAAATGGTAAAACTTGTTGTCCCATATTTCTAGATCATAAAAAATCGAAAATCATCACTTTACCGCCCACCGGTTAATTTTTATCCGGCCTTCAAGCTCCATATAACAAAAATTTCAAAGTTGATAATTTTGCCAAACTTTGAGAGGCGATCAAAGGTTGAAAAATGGTAAAACTTGTTGTCCCATATTTCTAGATCATAAAAAATCGAAAATCATCACTTTAGCTAATTTTTATCCGGCCTTCAAGCTCCATAAAACAAAAATTTCAAAGTTGACAATGTTTTGCCAAACTTTGAGAGGCGATCAAAGGTTGAAAAATGGTAAAACTTGTTGTCCCATATTTCTAGATCATAAAAAATCGAAAATCATCACTTTACCGCCCACCGGTTAATTTTTATCCGACCTTCAAGCTCCATATAACAAAAATTTCAAAGTTGATAATTTTGCCAAACTTTGAGAGGCGATCAAAAGTTGAAAAATGGTAAAACTTGTTGTCCCATATTTCTAGATCATAAAAAATCGAAAATCATCACTTTACCGCCCACCGGTTAATTTTTATCCGGCCTTCAAGCTCCATATAACAAAAATTTCAAAGTTGACAATATTTTGCCAAACTTTGAGAGGCGATCAAAGGTTGAAAAATGGTAAAACTTGTTGTCCCATATTTCTAGATCATAAAAAATCGAAAATCATCACTTTACCGCCCACCGGTTAATTTTTATCCGGCCTTCAAGCTCCATATAACAAAAATTTCAAAGTTGATAATTTTGCCAAACTTTGAGAGGTGATCAAAAGTTGAAAAATGGTAAAACTTGTTGTCCCATATTTCTAGATCATAAAAATTCGAAAATCATCACTTTAGCCCACCGGTTAATTTTTATCCGGCCTTCAAGCTCCATAAAACAAAAATTTCAAAGTTGACAATGTTTTGCCAAACTTTGAGAGGTGATCAAAGGTTGAAAAATGGTAAAACTTGTTGTCCCATATTTCTAGATCATAAAAATTCGAAAATCATCACTTTACCGCCCACCGGTTAATTTTTATCCAACCTTGACATTACATATAAAAAGGGGTTTTTCTATTATTATACTTTCAGGGACTTTCAAAGATAGTCAAATGCTGAAAATGGTACATTCTGTTGCATTATATCACACTGGTTAATTTTTAACCGACCTTGAACTTATATGCATCAGAATTTTCAAAGTTCGTGGCATTTTTCACAAAATTATGGAGGTGCTGGAATGCTGAAAATGGTCCAATTTGTTGCTTCATGTTTCTAGACCACAAAAAATTGAAAATCATCGTTTGACCGTCCACCGGTTAACTTTTATCCGACCTTGAAGTTACATATACTCGACAGTTCAAAGTTCGTCACACTTTGGACTAGCTTTAAGAAGAGTCGTAAGGTTAAAACTCGTTTCATATTTCTAGACCGCAAAAAATCGAAAACAATCGTTTAACCACGCACCGGTTAATTTTTCTCCTGCCTTCGAATTTTCAAAGTTCACGGCAATTTTTTTGCTATCAAGTAACTATTGAGCTCTGATAACATATGACTAAATTGTATTTAAATTTCATTATTACTCAGATTTATTGTGTTTCCATTCGTAGATAATAAACAGGCGCATTATTATAACGCCCTATATCAAATTACCTTAATACAATACACAATGGAATTTTAAAATACAACCTATTCAATATAAAATCCACCAATAATCCTGACTCTAGTCGTGAGCTGGTGTGTTTATACGAGAACGTCTAGGCGGTTTACAATATAATGTTACATCATATACTGTATATACATCTCTCTCTCTCTCTCGTTACGTTATTCATGCAAAACCAAGTCATAAACTGTAGTAAAAGGAGTGTTCCAGCATTGGTGAGGGCACGTGTGAGGATGCCATGCGTTCGAACTGTTCAAGCTCGAACTTCCGGCTGAAAAATATGTGTCTGGTCGTCTAAATCTAAAGTAACGCTTGTTGAAACTTAGATAGTAGAATATAGCATACCAGATGCCCCCGTACACTCAGAATTGTGTAGATTTTAAAAATGTAAAAACTTGAAATCATCTGCATAGTAATTGTTTATTCTAGATTTAAGCTTGGATTGTTCTGGCTAAGTTATTTCGTGAAATAATTACGCTAATACGTTGGATGCTTTTGAAATACGGTTTATATAACGTCCTATTTGAAAATTTGCCAAAATTACACGAGTGTCTGTGTATGTAAATCAAGTTTTTTTGTCTTTGCAAATCTGTTGCAAATACATTTTTTCTATCTCTGATATTTCGTTTATTTATTTTTAGACATCAAACGTGAATGTATGTAAATAGTGTTATGATTTTTCGTGTTGCTGAATCTAAATATTCTAAGTGGTGTTTTTACTAAAATATAATGTTTGGAATACGAGCAGATGGTGTGATGTAGGCGTATTAATTTGAACATAGTACATGCGATGAATACTAGAAATTGAAATCGATTAAACAGTAGTTTCGATTTTCACACTATTATTTTCGCTTCGATGTTTCTAACCATTCTAAAACCATGCCTCATAGCATCTTTCCAAATGCTTCTAATTTGATGAAGCTAAAATATATACAAAAAAAAAATCAGTTCCTGTATTAATCTAGAAACATGAGACAGCAAATTGTACAATTTTCAGCGTTTGACCACCTCTCACAGTTAGACAAAATTGTGAACTTTGGAAACAATGATTTTTCTATTTTTTATGATCTAGAGATATGAGACAACAAGTTTTACCATTTTTTAACCCTTGATCACCTCTCAAAATTTGGCAAAATTGTGAACTTTGAAATTTTTGTTATATGGAGCTTGAAGGTCGGATTAAAATTAACCGGTGGATGGTGAAGCGATGATTTTCGATTGTTTATGGTCTAGAGACAAGAGGCAACAAGTTTTGCCATTTTTTAAATCTTTGATCAGATCTCAAAGTTTAGCAAAATTATGAATTTTGAATTTTTTTATGCGGAGCTTGAAGCCTGGATAAAAATTAACCGATGGGTGGTCAAGCGATGATTTTCGATTATTTATCGTCTAGAGACATGAGGCAACAAGTTTTGCCATTTTTTTAATCTTTGATCAGATCTCAAAGTTTAGCAAAATTATAAACTTTAAATTTTTTTTATATGGAGCTTGAAGGCCGGATAAAAATTAACCGGTGGATGGTGAAGCGATGATTTTCGATTGTTTATGGTCTAGAGACATGAGGCAACGAGTTTTGCCACTTTTTAACCTTTGATCAGATCTCAAAATTTAGCAAAATTGTGAACTTTAAAATTTTTTTATATGGAGCTTGAAGGCCGGATAAAAATTAACCGATGGGTGGTCAAGCGATGATTTTCGATTATTTATCGTCTAGAGACAAGAGGCAACAAGTTTTGCCATTTTTTAAATCTTTGATCAGATCTCAAAGTTTAGCAAAATTATGAATTTTGAATTTTTTTATGCGGAGCTTGAAGCCTGGATAAAAATTAACCGATGGGTGGTCAAGCGATGATTTTCGATTATTTATCGTCTAGAGACATGAGGCAACAAGTTTTGCCATTTTTTTAATCTTTGATCAGATCTCAAAGTTTAGCAAAATTATAAACTTTAAATTTTTTTTATATGGAGCTTGAAGGCCGGATAAAAATTAACCGGTGGATGGTGAAGCGATGATTTTCGATTGTTTATGGTCTAGAGACATGAGGCAACGAGTTTTGCCACTTTTTAACCTTTGATCAGATCTCAAAATTTAGCAAAATTGTGAACTTTAAAATTTGTTTATATGGAGCTTGAAGGCCGTATAAAAATTAACCGGTGGATGGTGAAGCGATGATTTTCGATTGTTTATGGTCTAGAGACATGAGGCAACGAGTTTTGCCACTTTTTAACCTTTGATCAGATCTCAAAATTTAGCAAAATTGTGAACTTTAAAATTTTTTTATATGGAGCTTGAAGGCCGGATAAAAATTAACCGATGGGTGGTCAAGCGATGATTTTCGATTATTTATCGTCTAGAGACAAGAGGCAACAAGTTTTGCCATTTTTTTAATCTTTGATCAGATCTCAAAGTTTAGCAAAATTATGCATTTTGAATTTTTTTTTATGCGGAGCTTGAAGCCTGGATAAAACTTAACCGATGGGTGATCAAGCGATGATTTTCGATTATTTATCGTCTAGAGACATGAGGCAACAAGTTTTGCTATTTTTTTAATCTTTGATCAGCTCTCAAAGTTTGGCAAAATTGTAAGCTATGAAAACTCCTCTATATTCAGCTTTGGGACCAAATAAAAATCATCTAATGGGCGGGCAAGCGATGATTTTCAATTTTTTGTGGACTAGAAATATGAAACAATAAATCGCACAATTTTTAACCTTAGAACACTTCTTAAAACTAGTCAAAAGTGTGATGAACATTGAACTGTCGAGTATATGTAACTTCAAGGTCGGATAAAAGTTAACCGGTGGACGGTCAAACGATGATTTTTAATTTTTTGTGGTCTAGAAAGATGAAGTAAAAAATTGTACCATTTTCAGCATTCCACCACCTCCCAAAGTTTGGAAAAAGTGCCACGAACTTGGAAAGTTCTGATGATATAAGTTCAAAATCGGTTAAAAATTAACCGGTGAGTAGCGATAGGATGATTTTCAATTTTTTGTGGTCTCGAGATATGAAACAACAAATTTTACCATTTTCAGCGTTTGATCCTCTCTGAAAGTTTCTGAAAACGATAAAAAAATGGAAGTTTGTTGTATGTCATTTCAAGCTCGGATAAAAATTAACCGGTGCGCGGTCAAACGATGATTTTCAATTTTTTGCGGTCTAAAAAGATGAAACAACAAATTGTAGCATTTTCAGCGTTTGATGAAACTGAAAAGTATAAGAACTAGTAAATTTGTTGTATGTAGTTTCAAGGTCGGATAAAAATTAACCGATGCGCGGTCAAACGATGATTTTCAATGTTTTGCGGTCTAAAAAGATGAAACAACAAATTGTAGCATTTTCAGCGTTTGATTTTTGAAAGTTACTGAAAAGTATAAGAAACTAGTAAATTTATTATATGTAGTTTCAAGGTCGGATAAAATTTAACCGGTGGGCGGTCAAACGATGATTTTAATTTTTTTGTAGTCTCGAGATATGAAGTAACAAATTGTAGCATTTTTAGCGATTAACTCTCTCTGAAAGTCCCTGAAAAATATAAAAAAACCAGTAACTTTGTTGTAAGTAGTTTCAAGGTCGGATAAAAGTTAACCGGTGGGCGGTCAAACGATGATTTTCAATTTCTTGTGGTCTAGAAACATCAGGCAACAATTTGTACCGTTTTCAGCATTTCACCACCTCCCAAAGTTTGTGAAAAATGCTACGAACTTTGAAAATTCTGATGGATATAAGTTCAAGGTCGGTTAAAAATTAACCGGCGAGTAGTAGTAATACGACGGTTTTCAATTTTCATTTGGTCTAGAAGCATGAAACGACAAATTGTACCGTTTTCAACGTTTGACCACACCAAATTAGTCAAAAACGTAACTTCAAGGTCGGATAAAAATTAACCGGTGGGTGCTCAAATGATGCTTTTCGATTTTTTGTAATGTAGAGACATGACCCAATAAAGCCCATCATTTTCAGCATTTCAGCACCTCAATTTCGTCTTCGAGAGGAGAAACATTTTTTTTTCGAAATTTTGAAAATATAAGAAGTGGTTAAATATGATCAAACGATGGTCAATTGTATCCAATAAACAAAACTTATTAAACAAAATGGTTTGCACAACGATTTCCCATTGAATCACAAAAAAAAATACCAACTTCTGCGAAATAATCAGTATTTACCACTTCACAAAGAAAGGTGGGGCCTTCCCTGAAATATCGCTAGTACCGTGCAAACGTATTAGTCATCTGTTATAAAAAAAAGCTACTTCAACAAATTAAACAGCAAAGAGACGAAATAAGATAATACGATTAGTCATTTCGACTTAAAGTAACGAGGTCCCCAAACAATTAACCCAATTATGAAACCGCATTTCGCACTTCGTAGAAAATTCATCCGAAAATACTGTACGAAAGTTTCAAACATCGAAACACCGACAGAAAATTTTTATGACTGTTCTTGGGTTGCAGGATACCTTGTTGGAGTTTTCCATGGAGTCATCAAGGATAAGTAGACCTGATGTTTGTGCTGTTTTTTTTAATGCTGTGTATCTTACAAGTAGGAGAAACCACTAAAAATAAGGACGGGTGATGTAGCAGGAAAATACGTGAATTCTTTTTTTTATGTTTAATAAAATTAAATGAATTTGTAAAATAATACACAAATATGTTACAAATAGAATGGGAACTCTAAATTTAGAGAGTTTGTGTAAACAACTTTGTATACGAAATTTGAATCTTGGATACAATATACGAATTGAGTTACTAATGTTATCTTCTATGAATGTTGTCTTATGTCAACAAATGAAATCATCACATCTACTTATTTAGATATATGTATATTTCAGTAATATACGAGAGTTGTTTAAAATGTAAACCGAAACCAAATTATACCATGTATAATATTAATGTAGATCAAACGGAATTCTTAATTTATTCGTCACATTTTCGACCGTTTGTGAATAGATAGCTTTAACGTCAAATTTTTAACAGAAAAACAATTTTTATTTTTATTAACCAAGTAATTACTTATTTTTAGAAAACAAGAGGGGAGGTCCCCAAACAATTAACCCAATTGGAGGACTAGAAAATTATCCGAAAAACTCGAAAAATCCAACACTGTTAACAATCGTCTGGATAACGACCTTGTTTGCTCAAGCTGTGTATCTTACAACAGGAGAAACCATAAAAATAAGGACCATATTGGGTACGTGAACTTTTTTTTATGTTTAATAAATAAATGAATTTGTAAAATAATACACAAATATGTTACAAAAAATGGGAACTCTAAAAGGAGTTTGTTAAACGTACGAAATTTGAATATACGAATTGAGTTACTAATGTTATTCTTCTATGAATGTTTGAACAAATGAATTCCATTTAGATATAAAATGTATATTTCAGTAATATACGAGAGTTGTTTAAAACAGTAAACTCGAATTAGTTGAATCTAAATCAAAAATCTCAAAACCGTTTTTGATCTCAAATTTTTAACAGAAAAACAAATTTTTATTAACCCTAGTTATTATTTAGACAGGGAGGGGAGGACTATACGAGAACTCAAAATCCAACAGTTAACAATCTGCTCAAGGTGGTTATATGTATTATATTTCTTATCTACATGAATAACTTGATTAAAATTTGAACCTCGTTGACTCATTTATTGTTGACGATTCTTCTATTTTAAGAGGAGAAACGTCGAAGCTTGAACTCGAATTAAGTTGAATCTAAATAAAATCCAAAATTTTGGATAAAAAAATAGAGGGGGTTAAAATTCGTAATGGCGTATATCTATGCTTCCCTTTTGGGCAGATTTGTGATTCCAGTTAGTTACTTATCGAGCAACCCTCGTAAATTGCAGGTAAGTTGAGATCTTAGTGAAATTTTTGCGGTTTTTTTTTTAATAAGACGTGCTTCATTAAGTAAAAATCACTTAAATTATAATAAATAAACTAACACAAACGATACAATCGTTTCGACATTATTTTTTGCATAATAAATAGTCATTATTGTCTAAATGTCAATTGTTGCCATGGTAACGGCACCCTACTTTTCGAATGACCCTCGTATATAGCACCGTTTCACATTTTTCCATTTGAGGTTATGTATATTTGTTTAACGCATAAACTAAACTGTACACATAGGATATTTACAATTCTAAATATTAATTACGCAACTTTAAAACGGAATATTAGCGAAGATAAGGTATGTTCACGCATGACTTAAGAACGGACGTTGAAAAATAATAGAAAACAAACCTAAATCCTCGACCAATTTTAGCATAACACCGCCGATGTGTAGATCTCCTTTTACGCGGATAGACCTCTCCGTTTGGAGGCTGGTGACGTGAACAATAAGATCCCACGACCCATCGCCGATTAATTGACCGTTGGACATCATTTTTGCACAAGTTGATTCACGCTAATTCCCCGCACTCAAAACGAAACTAACATTTTTCGACACAAGTTCACGCTAGCGTAGAGAAGTTTTTTTAAAGTTTATTTTCGTTCCCTATCAAAACAACGCACAGATTCGTTTAGCACTTCGTAATCGTTCTAAAAATAACCGAGAAATGACTTTTAACTTAGCCTATTTTTCCTCTGTTGATTGAAAATAGAGTTCGATATGATTCGATTTAATTTCCGCACGTAAAATTGTGTACGACCATTCGCTAACGCAATTCGCGATAATCTGTTCTTGTTCTGTCCTTTTCAATTGAATTTGTGTTGAGAAACAGGTCTACCAATCAATTAAAAAGAAATTCCTATTTAGGCTAATTATAGGGAAATTGCTTTTGGTATATATACAACCAAATGTGCACAAAAACAAAATTAATGTGTTAATATTATATTAATGTAATGTTTGTTATATACAAATTCTTGTAGTAATAGATTATAAAAAGCTTTTTTGTAAACATCTTGTAATCACAGTTGGTGGACCTGACAGACTGAACGAACTCGGTTATAAGCTAAATTCACTTCATTCGGTTCGGTCAAATTATGTCAGATGTGGTCAGATGTCAATCTGCTTAAAACTTCATCTTAATTACATTTTACATACCGTAGGTGTTTTTAATCTTATAAAATACACACAATCTATTTATTTAAATTACTCTTATTTCACCGTTGAATCAATATCACTCCTTTAATTATTATAAAAAATAAGTGCGCGGGAAACCATCATTTTGTTTGTTTATTTTCACTGTGAATTTTGCGTTATTAATTGTTGCGTTCTACGCGTTTTTTATGCAATTCGTAAATGTAGTTCAAAGCATTTGTTACGTTCATTACGAAATAAATGTAGATTAACGATCATTCACTATAAAAATTTTAACGGTTTTTCTATTACAGACAATAGAACAAAATGGTTAATAATGGAATAGCTTTATTCTAGAACCACTGGCTCCGTTCTATTTTTCTGCAATTTAGATAATTTTAAATTAGTATAATGTCCGAAGAAACTTCGTCGACAGTATTAGAAACCGTTTTAAAGGATATCTCTGCGAGTCAGAAGTTAATTGACGACTCAGTAGTTACACTTTCCAAAGCGTTAAAGTCTGTGAATTTTAAATGTGTAGATGATGAAACCGATATTGTAGACAAAACTAGATCGATTGTCGATGCGATAAATAAGAATATTTCGGATTGTCATAGTAATTTCTATAAGTTTTACGATGTCTGGAAGAATAAGCAAAGTAAGTTGTTCAAATTAATTACGATGCGATTTAAAGTTCTTATTTTTATGTTTTCTCTTGTCGCTGCGACAATTTTAGCGTGTTATAACGGAAGGCGTACATCGAACGGAAGTAATGAATCGTTGTTGCTTGAATCTCCCGATCTTATCGATTCTAGTTTAAATTTCGTTGAGGGTAATGGAAATGGTGATACGATAGATGGTAATAATGTCGGTTTATGTGATAAAGAAACGGAATTACGAACCGGTGATGATCAGGATAAAAACAAAGAAAACGATGCTATTTGTGATACGAGTAAATCAACTGAACTGAATACGAATGAAGATGAACCACAACAAGCGATAAACGAGGAAGTAGGCGATCGATCTCACGATAATGAAGCAGATGATGAAATTAGTAAAAAAAATGATGAAATTGCAAAGACTGCGGAAAAAGGTCAAGATATTTCTGTAAATAATAATATCATCGCCGCTAATCTCGAGAAGGATGCCATCATTAATATTGACCACGTTGAAGTCACCGAAGAGGCAAACTTGAAAGAAGTAAACGATAATAAAGATCTCGCGAAGAAAATTCAAACGATAACGATTTAGATCCTTTAAATATCGATACTAACGTAAATGATGATGATACAACTAACGACTCGATATTAAATAATTTTTTAGACAAGAAAGTCGAAAATCCGCAGAAATCAGACGGTGATACCATAAAAGTCGAGAATCCGATTAAAATCAAGTGCGTCGATATTAACAAGCTTTTAGAAGTTTATCCGGAAAGTTCTAAAACCAAAACTCCCACGATAAGTAATGCAAACGCATCAGTTGTGGTGATATCCGATTCGATAATGAATCGTCACCGAAAAAAATTAAACAGAAAACTAGAAGTATCATTTCAAAAATTGGAAACGAAATTAGTGTGATCCCTATTAAATCAATCCGATAAGAAGATTGTCGTTTTGAATGATTCCGATAGTGATGATTGCCAAAGAGGACGTTCGACGAGGAATAAAGTTGAATTACGGAAGAGAACTCTACGGAGCGAGTCTTTAAGGAACCCGGTAGCTGAGAAGGTTAATTCGCTTAGGAAAAAGGAGATTAGGAAGGGTTTACGGAAGAGACCTGTCATGGATATTACGAATGTTAGCAGTTTATCAGAAAATAGTACTACGGATAGTGATAGTGAGGAGGAGATTGCCAAGTCGAAGAAGAGGGGTAAAAGCAAGCTGAAAAGGGGAATTACGAATGATGAGTTATTGCGATCATTTAAAGATAAGAAATTTCAACAGAAAGCTTATATACCGTTGAGTAGGATACCTCCTGATAAATTGAAGGAAAATTACGAAAAGACTGTTGTCAAAAGAGAAGTACAAAAGTAAGTATTAACATAGCAATCGACATTAATTAATTCCCAACTGACATCATGATTAGTAAGGTTCGCAAAATTACTACCAGTCTAGTCCTCTCTAATATACCAGTCAAGCTGCATAATTTGTTTATGTAGTAAATATAAGTGAGGAAATAATTCTAAATATCGTGTGTGATGTGTCGTAGTTTTTGGGGAACGATCGCTGTGTTAAAGGAAAAGAACAGTTTCGATTAAGTGCATGGTAAAACAAATTGTGGTTGGCCGTGTACAAATTAAATTACTTAAACGAATTAGTGTACGAATCAGACGTTTATGACCTGGCAGCAAGATTTGCGAGCCTTAACGATCAATTACTATGCTTATAATCCATTGATGACAGAACTAAATCGAGAACAAAATAAAATTCATCAGCAAGTTATGGTGTTGTAACTATTTGAAGTCTCGATATTATAATAAATAAATTAACGCACTCCTTTAATACTGTATCGAGGTTGTTTATTGTTACGATAGTAAGTAAAAAGTCAAAAATATTTAAAATATCACAGGATAACAAGTAAAATAAAGTCCAGCTTATATGCTAAAATACGTTGAAAAACTCTATTGGTGGCAGTTGCGGACACCATTTTACTTTAAAAATTAATAAGAATTTTGAAACAATTTATTAGTGTTGTATATATTTTTTATATTTCTATTTTTCTTTTGTATACAGGCTGTTACAAATTCGAGGTGTAACCATTGGGATCTCGAAAACGGTAAGAGATACAAAGTCGGTTAAATTGGGGCAAAGTTAGTTATAATTGCAGAAATCAAAACAAGATTAAAACATTAATAAATTAAATTAATTAAACCTTCGTAAAGAGTTCAAAAAAGTACCTGTAGAATGTATTAATCTTGTTTTAAGCCCTGCAATAATAACTTGAGAAAAGAAGAAAAAAGAAAAAGTGTTTTTTGAAATATTTTAATAACTAAAAATCATACAAACTTTTTTAAAACGGATTATTGTTCAGCAGCAAAAAACACAACTTTGCCCCAATTTAACCGATTTTGTATCTCCTACCGTTTTCGAGATCTCAATGGTGACCCTCGAATTTGTAACAGCCTGTATGTTTACTTTACTGTGACGCGGTTAAGATCCGGAAGCCCTCATAGCAGAGATTCGAACCGTGGAAGCTTTCGATTTCATTTAAAATATTCTGTTGTTGAGTCGATTCAGTTTGTTCAGATTTTTTTATACTCTTTTTTTAAACGGAGTTGCAGATTTTTTCTTATAGCGCTATAGTTCTTTATCTTTAATCTCCGATTTTAGCTCGCTCTATTGTTATTGTTATTCGAATTAGATTAGCTGTACTAAAATAAAATTAAACATTTGATTTTTTGTTCTTCGGTTATGACGCGGTTTCTTTGATAATTTTATTTTTTATTTTACAGTATAGAGAAAAAAGTTTCAAATAAAAGTTGTCCCTATTTATGCGACGCATAGCTAGAAAATATTTTCAAATATTGTCCCAATTATAGAAAAAACGTAGTAACTTTATCATTTTAAATGGATCACATCATAATACAAATTTAAATTAAGGTTATTACTTGTGTATAATTATAAATGGTACAAATGATTATTAAATATATCTGTCTACTTTGTGCAAATTGAAGTGGTCTGTTTCGACAGTAGCAGAAGAAATATACATTTTTCTCTAAAACGGTTGAAGATAAATGGGTACATTCTGATATCAAAAGAAAGAGAATTTAATTTTATATCCAACCCTCTAAACAGATATAGGGTGTCCCAACTAAAAAAACCGAGTTATTGGCATTTAAATGTTTCCAAATGTTGGCGCCAGTAACTGTATGTCAACAAAAGGATCCGTACATGTTAATATAGGAAATAGTAAAGCAATTCAAGACGTATCAATTTGCGCAAACCAAAATTTTTTACCTTTTTTAGTTTTGATCCTACAGCTCATTAACGAGAGCGCTGCAATTGTAAAATTTTTGATAAAATATTTATTTTCTCGAAAACAAAAGCACATAGGTCTAGGAAGGTCTTAATGTTATAAAATATCATGTAGAATTTAAAAAATATATAATATATAGGGTGATCATTTAAAATAATAAAGTTACATACGCTTTTTCTATAATTGGGACACCCTGTATATTTGAAAATATTTTCTAGCTATGCATCGTATAAATAGGGACAACTTTTATTTGAAACTTTTTTCTCTATACTGTAAAATAAACAAATTATCAAAGAAACCGCGGCAGCTGGGACAGCCTGTATATTTATAGTAGCAAGTCTTATCTCCCAGAGAAGGAGAGAGATGTTCCGAGCGTAAAAATGAATATTTTTCTTAGTATTATTATCAATTGATAATCGATCGTAAATCGCGATAATAAATTTACTAATCACATCATTAAATTCCACCGAATTTATCGTTTGATTTCGACCAAATTAAATCCACGCAAATTAGGAAATGATTTCTTTCTTTTATCGTCCCCTATAGACTAACCAAGATGGACAGTTTGAAGAGATCGCGCAGACAGGATACGAAATCTTCGGATTCCGCGGAATCGGAAACCTCGAACACCAAAAAGAGACACTGCTCGAAAAACGCGAACACCTCGGAGAATGTGGTCGCTTCTGGGGATTCGGACGCTTCGATGCAGAGCGATCCGTTGAAGATAAACGACGACGATATAGCGGAGCATTTGGGGGGAGGATCGGAAGACGCGAATCCCAAGCGGTGCGAAGAGGAGCTCGCCGAAGTCTTATTAGTAAGACTGATTTGATTTTTTTAATTTATGTTATTTTATTTAATTGTCTTGCAGAATCGTATTGAGGACGGTGAAAATAGAGCTAAATCGAGTTCAGATTCCGATGATAAAAAATCAGATGGCGGAGATACGAGTAAGAAGAAGGAGAAGAAAGATAAAGCGAAAAAAACGGTTGAGAGGGAGATTTCAAATTCCGATAAAGTTAGTTTTATTTTAGATTATTTAAATTTAAATTAATAGAGGAAGATGTTTTTAATTTTTAATTTTTCAGGAAGGAAACAGTGCAAGCGATATAGAGGCCAAAAAACGAAAGAAACAGTGGCGTAAGGATAAATTGCTTACGGAGGATATAACAGAAAGCGATTCTGAAGAGAATTTCTCTAAATTCATGAAGAAAAGGGAGATTTTGAAAGAGAAAAATAGGTAAGTTGTGCCATAGTTTCTTCATTTTTTTTTAAATGAATTTAAAATACGTGTTTGGGATGGGTTCGAAAAAAAAATGAAATATTTTTATGTTGTTTAGCGATACAGAAGATGCGATTCAAGGAAAACAGAAAAAAAGGTAAACGCTGTTAGATTATAAAGCCAAAAGCAATAACAGCAACTAACACTTTTGTATTTATGATTTCTTATTCCCTGTATTTTATAAGAGAGTGGTTTCAATTTAAGATATACGTATTAGGTCATTGGCTCCACTCAATAAATAGCTATATACAGGGTGGGGCATTAGTGCGAGGAAGTCCAATTACTCCTGTATTATAAGAGAAATGAGAAAATGTTATTAAGATAAAAGTTGAAGCGCATGGGGGGCTATAACCTAAAAATATTTTTAACTATACAGGGTGTCAAATAAAGACAGGGTAAACTAAACTTAATTTATTTTAAATGGAACACCCTGTATATTTTTACTGTTTATGATTCTTCTAGGTCTTACCTTTATTATAATATAGGGTTTTGCTATGTTATTCAGTTTACTTTAGAAGATATGGGAAGTTCATTTTTTTTTTCAGGATGATAGCTTCGATGACCTTATAGCTAGAGTGGAAATGGGAATGATGTGGTGGTAGTTCTGCGGGGATGTGGAGTTCTTATCTACCTGGCAAAGCTCCAGGCCCAGATCTTATAACCAATACTGCCATTAAGAGACTAAAACTCCTCCTTATCGTCAATGCCATCCTCGACCTTGGCTACTTTCCTAAAATCTGGAGGAAAGCTACCGCCCCATCTCTTTCCTATCAAATCTTTCCAAAATTGCTGAGTCTGTTCTACTCAGCGGTCTTCAAGAAGAACTTTTCGTTCTCGATATAATCCAAGATGAACAATTCGGCTGCCGTGAAGGTCTATCCACGGATCTTCAGCTCTTTAGAGTTACGAAGGCGATTCGCAATTCCCTGATGACACGAGAGACGATGGGCACGTGCCTTTGACACGGTATGGCACAGGGGGACTTATCTACAAAATGGTTGTGGCAGGCATTAACTCCGAGGTGGTTGAGATCTTGTGCTCTCCTGCAGGAGAGGAGTTTCGCTGTTAGACTCGAGGAATCTACAGCGTCACTAAGAGTGGCCTCAGGGCTCGCTTCTCGGTCCAACGCTGTTCCTCTTGTTCATTCACGACCTTCCTTTGGCAATTTACGCTGACGACACTGCCATCTTTACATTATGCAGAAGTGAGGCCCTTGTGTGTCACCGCCTTCAGCGCGGCTTTGACGACATTCTTCACTGGTCCATTAGATGGCGCTTGACGCTCAATGAGGCTAAATGTCAGGCTATACGATTTAACAGGCGCCTACGTCCTGCCTACGACTACCTTTTTATTGCCGACTATCGCCTGACTTGGTGTTCTTCGGTCACCTATCTTGGGATGATTCTCAACACGTAACAAAGGTTATAAACCGTTTTAGTGCCGCTAGATCTATAGTTTACTCCTTTATCTGCACGAAAAGCTTGCTTTCTCTGAGACTTAAACTTTTGATATACTCCATCTTTCTGCGTCCTATACTTACCTATAGAGCCGTCTGTCCTGGGTCTGCGTTGCGTAGACACACCTCAAACGTTTGGAGGCCCAGCAGAATAAAATCTTGATAATGTAATGTCTTCTGGTTCGTGAGGAATGTTGATCTTCGAAGGAATCTCTCTCTGTCAATTCGTGGGAAAGTTCTCCAATCCCATTGTAGCAGCAAGGGTTGGCCTGGACTCGGACAGGCCTCCTCCTCGTACCATGGTAACAAGAACCCAACACCTGCTTCTTCGTCGGGACCCGGACCAACCTCCTCCGCAGCCGGTATGGGCTGTAACATCTTTAGATGAGAGGGCTTATGAACATAGTTCATAGCATTTGATTTTTGAAAATTAGATTTTGTAGCCCTGGATGTCTTCCATCAGTTTTGACAGTTGAGACTTTTTGCCACCGTTTATCCTCATGGAATTCCTTTAGTGCAGTTCGGTGCCTGTTGGGGAGTACATTGGCGTTGTAAATGTCCTGCGAGCTCTGTGTTTTTGACGGAGCATGTTTTTCAGTTAAATTGGAGGCCAGCGTGCCCCCAATCTTTGAAAGATGTAATGACAGCGTTTATGACATAATATGTATATCTTAAATTGAAGAAACTTTACTGTAATACTCTTCAATTTTGGGCTAAGGTTGTATCTATTTTATTTCTGAAAAAGGTCTAATGAATATCATGAAGTAGAGGTAGTAGTAGTAAATCTAGCTCTAGAATATGCAACGAGTTATTCATAATGATTAGAGGGGTTTAGAGGAAAATGGAAATTATTTATCTAATTTTCACACAATTATCACCACAATTCAATTCACAATCCTCTTTTCCCTAGTGTTTAACACCTTCTTCAAGATAGGCAATGCCTTTTTGTCTGTATTATATGCACAGCCATACACAGTTTGTCTTAAAGTAAATAGGACTTTTTTAAAATAAAAAAATAGAAACGCCCCTATTGACAGAGTCCTGTTTATTTTGAGACAGACTGTATAAAAATGTTTTTCGCTCTAACAAAACGATTTTAGTAGTATAGTTCTTCCAACGATATAACGACCCGACATTTTATTCCTTTATTAGGATTTTCTCCAACCTTTGCGAAAGCTAACGACTGTCTATTGTGTCCACAAAAAGAATTACGAATAAACGACTAAACTCCGTTCACGATTCGAAGACGTACACGTCATCATTGTCTGTATTCGTAGGATGTAGAGTTTAACCTTCGATAGGTATTTTATTGCTTTTGTGTTGGTGAATTCTATTAATGACGTGCACGTCTTCGAATCGTGAACCTACTATAGACATAATTTTATTCAAATTGAATTAAGTAGGTGAAATTGTATGTTTACATCAAGTTGGATCGCTATATCGTTGAACAAACTATACAATACGAATTGGATTACCGAATTTTCTGCTGGGAACCTTCGCTTTTTATAGATAATTATGTAGCGTGCTTAAGTAATAATAAAATAATAATAATCATTTATATATGATTAGATTGAAGAAGAAACGTGGTAAATACGTTCTGAGATCATCAGGTTCGGAGTCCGCATCGTCCAGTAAAAGCAAGAGCAGGGATAATTCACCGGGCTCATCTTCAGGGAGTAATTCCGGATCGGGTAAAAACGATGCCGCGGAAAAAGAAAAGTAAAATATATCGTTTCGATTGTTTCACTTTTTTAAAAATATGTTATTAATAGAAAGAAGCAAAATAGAAGGAGAATCAAGAAGATCAAGGATAGCAGCGACGAGGCGGAAGATGACGATAAAAGTACAAGAAAAAATATCAGAAAGGTAAATTAAACTTAAATCGGAATATGTTCAATTATTAACAATATTATATACAGGTATGGTCGAGAAATACGCTATCCGAATCGACTATTGCCGCTGAAAAGGAGGAGAAAGAACGGAAAGCGAGGATAGCGGAAAAACAAAAGAAGTATAATCTCATCTTCGAAAATGATGCTTTAGAAAAGGCCAACGTCGATAAAGTAGTTCTCGATTTCGACGACAAGACGAAAAAGGAATTGTTGAAGATCGATTCACGATTGGTGAAGAATTTGAAGCCGCATCAGGCGAAGGGTATCCAGTTCATGTGGGATACGTGCTTCGAATCGCTGGAACGGGCGAAAAGTACGAAGGGTTCCGGTTGTATCCTAGCGCATTGTATGGGGTTAGGAAAGACCTTACAAGTATGTGTTATTAATATTGAAGTTTTTCGTTGTTTTATTGCCCCCACATCCCTTCTCAAGAGGGCTATTCAATCTTCTCCTTCATCAGCACCTTTTTCGTGGTTTTATTCGTTCTCTTCAGCTTCTGCTTGTCAGGAAATCTTCACATAACATTGTCTTGCCAGTAACAGTCTTAGGCATTATTTTTTGTAGTGTTCGAGTTAGTTCAGAGGTAAGTTTTCGTTTCGTGTCCATTGAATAGGTCACAAAACTTTCGTTGATATTTTGATGATTTAGTTGTGGAAATGTAGTTTTGTATATGGTTGATTTGGTCACAAAGTATCTGAAACTGAATGCAATGAAAAAACATCAAGCATTAGAAGCGGATCACGTGGTTTCGACCTTCCAGGTCTCATCAGCACTACTCCCAATGCAATGCAAGAATCCAATTTCACTGCCTTTCACCTCTCAACTCATGTATGTGATACTGCAAACAATGTACGAATGCCAACCTCGCGCCCTCTCGTGAACAAGGTACGAAGTAGAGTCTTCTGTATCCCGACTTTTGTGTGGCGCCCTTGCGGTCCGTACTATTTTTCCATTTAACACCGTCTTATCATGGTTTTGGTGGCTACCATCTATTGTTTTAGAGGCACTGAACTATGATTTTCATCGTTCTGAATTATAATTTTGATGTGGCTTGGTTTTCAGCTTGTTTTGAACTAGTTTTAAGCTAATTTTGTGTCTGGTGTGACTGGTACTAGCCTAATTTTGAAATAGTCATGATTTAGTCTAAAGCAGCTGTTCAAAGCACAAAACCGGTTTAAAATATAGTCAAAACTAATAGAATGTGCCAGAATACAGTCTGGCTAGTCGAAAACCAGGTCGAATTTCGCCCAACTAATATCGGCTTAAGACAAGCTCTAAACCATGATCCAAATCGTAATCGAGTACAATCAAAACCGTGATTTTTGATCGTAAAAGTATGGATTCCCAGATGCTCTCTCCAGTCTCAGGATTAAAACAATTTCGCTAAATTCAAATATGTTTCCTGTTGTTTTTTTTTCTTTTAATCAAATAGGTAAGAAGTGGAGTTCTCACTTGTTTTCTAAATTTTGCTTTTCTTGGGGTGGCACCGCTTAGAGTGGGAATCATTTGAATCGAAGACGTTTTTGCTGTAGTAATGGTGTCAACCCTCGTCATGTTGCAAAACTCTAAAATAATCAGAAAAAAAAATTATAAAAAGTATTGATATTTTATTTGTTATCATGGATGTAGTGCGTGGGGTAACCAACCTCCCCCCTCCTCCTTCTCCCCCTCCTCCTCCCCTTTCCCCGCCTTTCCCTGTCCCATAAAGAAAATTATATTTTGAAGTTTAGTTTTTGTTATTGATATGAGAAAAAGAAGACAATACTGAACACATATGGTAATTGCATCAGGGTGTCGCATGTAGCGAAAGTTGCCTAATTTTACAATAGTGTCAGAATTTTTTAAATAGAGGGCGCTCATAGTCGTAATTTTGTGTTATTGTGAAAATTAGTCTAGTGAGATCACCTTTCAATTGTATCGATTTGTTAACTTGTTTTTGGTCATTTTTTTTTGATCTTCTAGTAACAAAACAGCTACTAGAACAAACCTATAATCACTAGATTTGAGCGTAGATTTTCACGACCGTTATTTAACTGTGTTGCAGTCTTCCGGATGTTGTCGCCGTAAATAAATTTGCACTTGACGTTTCGCTGATCATACCGTCAGCTTCTTCAGAAGGTTTCTATGTTTATATAAAGTACCGTCTAATGTTTAGTAGCTGTATTTTAGGTGTAGATGAACGCTGTTGTGACTTTTCATAGAATAAATGGTGAAAACCATGAAAAACAAATCGAATTTTAAATTATTAGAAATTTAAACTTTAGTTCATAGCTCTGCCGCTAAATAAAAGCGTCTCTGCGACGCAAACGCATCACTGTTTCCATCAATTTTTTCTTACTAATCCTATATTTTTTTTAATGTAGGTTATAGCCTTAGTTCACACTCTCTTAACAAAGGAAGAGAAATCCGGCGTTCGAAAAGTGTTAATCGTCTGTCCATTGAACACAGTATTAAATTGGGTAGCGGAATTTAAGAAATGGTTACCGAACGAAGACGACCTAGAGGTATTCGAGTTGGTCTCCTTCAAGCAGAACAACGAGAGAATGTATCAGGTTAAGGAATGGGAGAGATTAGGCGGTGCTTTAATACTGGGTTACGACATGTTCAGGAACTTGACCAACCCCGCTAACAAACGGTTGACTAAAAGGATGAGGGAGACCTTCCACACTTGCCTGGTAGATCCAGGTAAATTAATTTGAAAAAGAACAACGAAGTGTTTCTTGACGTATACATATAAATTGTAATTTTTCTACACCCGTCAATGCAAGCAAATCTTTCGCTCACCAGGCGGATGCGCTGCCAGTTGCGCCAACGTTCGAACACCCATAATAACATCACAAATACAGGGTTTCCCAGCTGACACGGTTTCTTTGATAATTTGTTTATTTTACAGTATAGAGAAAAAAGTTTCAAATAAAAGTTGTCCCTGTTTATACGATGTATAGCATTGAGAGTAAGATTAGCCTTGTCACACACTGCCAGTTCTTCGTTATTAATTTTTAATTTGAAAAAATTTTTTAAAATGGCACTCCTGCTTAATATCGAGCACCGAAGATCTGCTGGCACCAACCTCAACCAACTGTGTACGTTTGCACAAGTAATTACACATCAAAGTAATTGCGTTTTTATCAAAACCAATACACTCCAAAATAGACAAAAGAATATCGTGAGTGACCGTAGCAAACGCTTTGCTATAATCTAACAATACTAAACATGTAACAAAGTTTTTATCCGTAGCGCTAATTATGTCATCCGTTACCTTCAACAGTGCAGTTTCAGAGCTATAACCTGACCGAAATCCTGACTGTACAGATGGCAAGATATCCCTTCTGGAAAGGTAAGTATTTAATTGTGGCGCAACAACTTTTTCAAAAATTTTTGAAAGCGTTGGCAAAATGCTTATGAGGAGGGATAATTTTGGGCAGAGGACGAATAACAGCACAGCCCCAACAATCCGGAAACACACTGTCCACCAAACAAGAATTAATTAAATGGGTTATATAGGGAATTATTGTCGGACAGCATAATTTAATCATAGTAATATTATTGCAATCAAAGCCCGTAGCAACAGACACAATCCCCGATATCAACGCACCAACAAAACTCTCCTCAACAGGAGAAAAGGAAAATTCCGAAGAATACTTGCGATTGTATCTATAGTACGAAATTAACTCATTAACATAGCCAACATTATTGGTAGAGGCTGAGTTTACAAAAGCATCACTGATTTTATTAGGATCACTCAAATGTAACGGGATATTGACCGTTGATCCCCTGCCGAATCCTAAAGTATCCAAATGTCTCCAGAGAGTTTTTTGATCCTTTTTCTTTGAAATATGGTCAAAGTATGCCTTTTTTTCCAACCTAAGAGTGTTAGTGGTTAAGTTTCGAAGGGTTTTGTAGTAATTCCAATGCTCATTTTTTTCTTGTTCTGCGAAATTTAGATTTGGCATCATCACGAAGTTTCATCATTAATTTTAAATTATCGGTCAACCAAGGTGAGCAACGCTTTGTTATCCGACGAGCTATCACTGGAGCATGGCTGTCAAAGAGTGCTAGTAGACTGCGATTAAAGAACTCAAGTGTAGAATTAATATCTTTTATAAAGAATATCTGCTGGAAAGGAATTTGCATAAGGTCAACCTCAAATTGATGCATATCAATCGTATTTAAGCTTCTGTAAGAGACTATTTTTGGAGGAGATCTTGTGAATTTAGTTTTGATGTTAAAATGAATAATGCTAGCTATCTAGCACAATATTCTCATTATTGACGAATAAGAGATCAAGCAGCGTAGAAGAGTTGAGCATTACTCTCGTTGGTTCGTCGATTAATTGTTTGAAGCCAATAGAATCAAAAAAGTTCAATAAATAACAAGTTCTGGGGTCTTCAATCTCTAAGCAATCAATATTGAAATCTCCACAACAAAAAATAGTGTCACAAATCGGTAGTATAGAAGTAATGGTATTTTCAAGGTTATCCAAAAATGTTTTATAATTAAAAGTAGGTGGTTTATAAATAGAACCAATTAGAAATTTTATATTGTGGTAAGAAAAAATTAAAAATAGTTGTTCAATATCATTACTGAAATTAAGTAAATCGTATCTAATATGGTTTTTAATAAAAAATGATTGTTCAACATTTCTCAGCATGATTGGGCTGATTTCTTGAAACGCCAAGATAATTCGCTGACACATATCTTCTGAGCTGAATTTTGTCACAAAATAGAAAGTAATTACATTTTTTTATAAAAGGATTGGGAGCAAATGTTATCATCCTTAGAAATTGCTTTATAATACAAATTTAAATTAAGGTTATTGCTTGTGTATAACTATAAATGGTACAAATGATTGTTAAAAATATATCTGTCATAATATTATTGTTACGTAGCCTACTTTGTGCAAATTGAAGTGGTCTGTTTCGACAGTAGCAGAAAAAATATACATTTTTCTCTAAAACGGTTGGAGATAAATGGGTACACTCTTATATCAAAAGAAAGAGAATTTAATGTTACATCCAACCCTGTAAACAGATATAGGGTGTTCCATTAAAAAAAACAGAGTTATTGGCATTTAAATGTTTCCAAATGTTGGCGCTAGTAACTGTATGTCAATAAAAGGATCCGTACATGTTAATATAGGAAATAGTACAGCAATTCAAGACGTATCAATTTGCACAAACCAAAATTTTCTACCCTTTTTAGTTTTGATCCCACAGCTCATTAACGAGAGCGCTGCAATTGCAAAATTTTTGATAAAATATTTATTTTCTCGAAAACAAAAGCACATATGTCTAGGAAGGTCTTAATAAAAGTTACTTAAAATATCATTTAGAATCTAAAAAATATATAATATATAAGGTGATCCATTTAAAATAATAAAGGTACATCCGCTTTTTCTATAATTGGGACACCCCGTATATTTGAAAATATTTTCTAGCTATGCATCGTGGAAATAGTGACAACTTTTATTTGAAACTTTTTGCTCTATACTGTAAAATAAACAAATTATCAAAGAAACCGTGTCAGCTGGGACAGCCTGTATTTGTGATGTTATTATAGGTGTTCGAACGTTGGCGCAACTGGCAGCGCATCCGCCCGGTGAGCGGAAGATTCATGGTTCGAATCCCCAACGAGACGCTTATATTTCTAAAACAAAATATTTGCTTGCATTGACGGATGTAGAAAAAATTATAATTTATATTATAATTAATAAACAATTTGGCGCTCAACAATTACGCGAATTATTCTAGGTCCGCAATTGGTTGTATGCGACGAAGGGCATTTATTGAAGAACGAAAAAACGTCTACAAGTATCGCGATGAATCGCTTGCAGTGTATGAGGCGGGTCGTATTAACGGGCACCCCTCTACAGAATAATTTAAAGGAATATTTTTGTATGGTACAATTTGTAAAGCCGAATTTATTGGGAAATTATAAGGAATATTTGAATAGATTCGTTAATCCCATCACTAACGGGCAATATACGGATTCCACACCTCATGATATTAATATTATGAGGAAGAGATCTCACGTCTTACACAAATTACTCGATGGTGTCGTACAGGTAATTTAAACTGAATCAAAATCTCCTCGATTAATCACTTTTATTTTTATTATTCTTTCAGAGGAGAGATTATTCAGTTTTAGCCCCATTCCTACCACCCAAACACGAATATGTTTTATTCGTCAGTTTAACAGAGTTACAGATCAAATTATACCGGCATTATATGAGGGAAAAATCGGGACAGCAGAATAATTCGGGGAAGGGTAAGAGTTTCTTGTTCGTCGATTTCAATGAATTCCAGAGGATCTGCACACATCCTAGGGTGTTATTAGACAAAAGTAATCAAGTTAAAAAGACCAGAGATAAAAATGTAAGGATTCATTATGTTCATATTTTTGTATTGCGATTTTTTTATGTTGGGTAATTTTAGGATTATCTTGATGACGAGTCTGAGGGTTCGTTGAAGGATTTCATCAACGATGATTCGGAGAAATCGACGTCGTCGCCGGCTAGTTCCACGTCGAACGATTCTGATTCCGGATCGGACGGTAGTCATAAGAAAAAATCCGCGAAACCGGCAGGTAGAAGGAGAATAACGAGAGCTACTGCTGCTATATGTAAGTAAATACTTCTATTAAATATATTTATAACAGTACTTACTTTACTTTATATTATACCTATATAGTGATACTTCAAGTGTAGTAGATCAAGTGCAGTTTTGTTGTATACAGGGTGTTCCAGATGGAAATGCCAGACTAAAGTTGCATTTTGGTAAATGGAACACTAGTTTCTGTGTAAACAATTATTTTACTTGATAAATTGATACATTTCAGTAGGCTATTCTGTATAGGGACCAAACAAAAGAATCGAAACCAACAGAGTAGAATATTTTCTACTAGTATAGAGTGTGTTCACAATTTTGCAAAATCGAAAAAAAAAATAATCCATCTGTGCGGGCGTTCCACAGGGCTCCCTCTTGGGACCCGAACTTTTTATACTTTACACCTCGGATATCCCGAGGTCGTTGAACGCGAGGCTAGCTGTATATGCGGACGACACGGCGCTCTACACTACGTCGCGCAACGACGGCTTGGTCTGCCGGAGACTACAATCTTATGTGGACGAGGTCACCGAGTGGTCCACGAAGTGGAGGTTGAAGATTAATTCATCGAAATGCGAAGCGATACGCTTCTCCCGCAAGCGCAATCCTCCACCATCAACCATCACAATCCAGGGCGAACACCTTCAGTGGAAAAGCCATATCACTTACCTGGGAGTTACACTAGCTACGAAGCTAGTTGTTCGACACTTTTCAAATGTGACCTCAAGGTTCCTGCGGGCACGGGCTGTCCTCTATCCGCTCATCTGCGCCAGAAGTTCTCTCAGCATTAAAATCAAACTCAGCGCAAGCAAATCGCAAATAAAACGACTTAATATACTGCAGAACCGGGTGCTGCGAATCATCCTCGCGGCACCCTGGTACGTCACTAATGACCAAATACATAGAGATCTGCAGATCCAAACTTTTGCTGAGCACGCGCTTGCGCTGGCCAGGAAAACTCTAGAGAGGGCGTCTCGGTCGGAGAACCCGTTAATCCAACACCTGGCGGAGCTGGATCCGGACAGGCCACCCCCGCGGGTAGCAACTAGACGCGTCCTTGAGATGGAGCAGTAGTCCCGGCAGCAGCCGAATTCTAATTGGGCGGACAACATCTCATCCAATACCTCACGTGGCATCGAACCGCGGACAATAAGAGATTAAAGGGCTAAAGGAACAAAGGTTCCAACCCTGCTTAAATTGAGGCCCTATGAAAATCGAAAAAATCTCGAAATTTTTAAATGGAACACCCTGTATATATTTAGCTCATGGAAAAATCCTTTTACTACGCTTTAATGAAAAATGCTTGTATTTTTAGTAGCTAATTTGCGCTTTAAACCTACTGTAAGATTGGATATCCAACAAATAATCCATAATTGGTCTATAACAAGATGAAACTCCATTTAGTATGAGAAACAATTGATTTTCACCCAGCGGCGAAAGCTAATTTTCTTTTTAATCGACTAAATTGAAGTCATAGAAAAGAAAAGTTATACAGTAGACAATCGGGGAAACCCGTACAGAACTAAGTAATTATGACAGGATTAAAAAATATATTACAAACTAATACTGAAACTTCGATTAAAATATCGATATAATAGGTATCAGTTTGACATTCTAGTCGACTATGCAGGACGATAAGGAGCGCATTTTAAAATTATCTACAATTATACAGGCTGATCCAAAAAAAAGTACAACATATCAAAGTTGGGTTATTTTAAACGGAACAGCCTGTATTATATGCCATTTTCGGATTCTACGTCGTAAATTAGGATAACTTTGTTAATCAATAATTCAAGATAACTTTGTTGACAAATGCTTGACTTCTGTCCATGATCATTTTTTTTCAAATTTTTTATGTGACCCTTGTAAAGGAGACATTTTGTCAGACTTTAAACCATAAGATCAGAAGTGTCAGTAGTGCCAATCATGCGACATTTAATTCTCAAACTGTCGTTAGGCAGTAGGCGGTTTCGAACATTTTGAACAAAAAATTATTATCTTACTACTGTAAACCTAAACTTAATTTAATTAATTGTAATTGTAAAAATTATGTGCAACTCGACGTTTCGCCACTAATGTAAGTGACCTCTTCAAGAGTAAAAATTGCGTTGCAAAAGCTTGGTCAGAAGCCTCTACCGTGGTTTACACGTCGTTTTCGTTCGCTTCCATTGCAATAAGCTTAGAGGAATAAGATCATCTATATCATAATTGGATAAATTGCCTGATGAAAGTTTGTGGCCTTTTTTTGTAATTTAACTTTGTTAATTTGATAGTATTTTGTTTCATCGGTTGCATCATCCCCGAGAAACATCTGGAATTTTTTTTTAAAGTGTAGGATGACCGCTAGAGGGCGTAACTGATCACAAAAAATTTTAATTCTTATTTTAGGCTAAATTTAGCAACTGCAGGGCTATCATAAATATGAAAATCGGAATCTACTGAAAATTTTGCATATTTTACGTAGGTCAACTTCTTTATATTTTGTCAAATAAGGGGAGGGGAGGAAAGGAAACTTTGTATTGAAGGAACGCTTATAATTTTGGTTCTGTTGAACCGAATTTTGCAAACTTGGTCTCGTTGAAAACAGCATTACTCCTCCAATCTAATGCTTGCAAATTGGAGCCAATCTAATAAGTGACGCGGATGCTAGAGGACGCTGTTTAATTTTTTTCGGGAATTTTGTTTTTTCTCGAAAATATTAAATGGAAACATATATTTTTGACAACAAATTTAAAAAAGTAGGCTAAATTACCAACAAATCGGCGAAAAGCGCCCTCTAGCATGCACGTTACTTATTAGATTGGTTCCAATTTGTAAGCATCAGATTGGAGGAGTAATGCTGTTTTCATTGAGAGTAAGTTTGCATAATTCGGTTCAACAGAACCGAAGTTATAAGTGTTCCTTCAGTATAAAGTTCCCCCTCCCCCCTTCACTCCTTATTTGACAAAATACAAAAAAGATGACCTATGTAAAATAAGCAAAATTTTTAGTAGATTCCGATTTTCTTATTTATGATAGACCTTAAGTTGGTAAATTTTACGTAAAATACGAATTAAAATTTTTGGTGATCAGTTACGCCCTCTAGCGGTCACCCTACGCTTTTCTAAATAATTTTCAGATGTTCTTCGGGGTCACTTTAGTCCGTAATATTTTTTTCCCAAAGCTGTACTGTAAACCGTTCCTGAGATATAACCGAGCGACATCCTTAGTTGGCCAATGACATGGTGGATTGTCAATCAATGGTAAGGCTTTTTCAGGAAGGTTGGTTTTTTACTTGTTTGCAAAACGAATTGTGGAACCAATCGTACCAACGTATTCAACATGTAAAATTTTGTTCTTGAATGCCCTTGGATTTTTTGCTTTACCAATAATAAGAAGACGAAGATTTTGGATACCATCACCACTTGTGTAATCTAGAAAGACGATTCGTTCTTTGCTTGATTTTCTGCTGGACGCCGTTGTTTCGTTGCTGCGAACCAAAGTTTTCTCAGGCAATATCAGCCGAACTTGTTAGCATTATAGATTTGGCAGAAAAGAAGCCACGCCTTTTTTTTAAATTAAAAAACAAGCCTCTGCTTGCAACAAAGTTGTCGAGCTTTCGCACCTAATATTTCAAACGAAATTGGAATTATGTTTGCTTCGTTGTTAAGTAAACCAAGAATGCAATTCTCTTTCCATCTCCGGATATTCTGCGGCCGAAACCCGGAATCCCTCATATCTGAGATTCGGACCGTGAAAGCCTTTGATATAATTTAATATTTTATAAACGGTTGTCGTTCTCAAGTTCATCTCAAGTGACATCAGTCCAACGTAGACTCGACACGACTTAGTCTTCGACCGGTTTTATTGAGCGACTGTCTTTGTCGGTACATCCCCTCCACATTTGACTTGACCGTTTCTTCGATAATCCTAATGTTACAAACGTATCGTTTTAGATGAGATCTCAGATAACGAAAAGAGTGACGCGGAACCAGACCCACCCGACCCGTCAGAATGGTGGAAAGAATTCTGCACAGACGAAGATCTGGATAACATCAATACTAGCGGAAAATTATCTTTATTATTCGAGATATTGAAGCATTGCGAATCAATTGGTGACAAAGTGTAAGTATCGACCGTCACACCCGAATAAAATAAAATAAAAATTAACTAATCAAAATTTCCAGGTTAATATTTTCGCAATCCTTATACTCGCTGAATGTGATAGAATATTTTTTAAATAAAATCGACGATGCCACTCAAACATCCGAAACTAACAGTTTCTGCGGATTTTCCGGATCGTGGGCTTTAGGTTTGGACTACTTCCGTCTAGACGGATCATCGTCCTGTGATAATCGCGCCGCCTGGTGTAAGACCTTCAACGATCCAAACAATATTAGAGCTAGATTGTTCTTGATTTCGACGAGGGCCGGTAGTTTGGGTATTAATTTAGTCGCAGCTAATCGAGTGATAATCTTCGACGTTTCTTGGAACCCATCGTACGACACGCAAAGTATATACAGGGTGTACCGTTTCGGGCAAACGAAACCGTCTTATATTTATAGATTCGTTACTTTGGTAAGATATTATTTGAGTCGATTTAAGTTGTATTAATCGCGGGGAATTGTAGGGTACGATGGAGATGAAGATTTACGAGAGACAGGTAACGAAGCAGGCCATATCCAAGAGGGTGATCGACGAACAACAGATCGATAGGCATTACAATCAGAGTGATCTCGCTGAATTATACAAGTATTATCTTAACTATATCGATGTTCTAATTCTATATTAAATCTTATTTAATTCTATTTAGATTCGATCCTGTACCTGATGAGGAAAGATCAATTCCTTTAGTTCCTAAAGACGTCTTACTCGGCGAATTATTACAAGCGGATAAGAAGATCTACAGCTACCACGAGCACCAATCTTTACTTGAAAATAAGGTGGACGAAGTGTTAGATGAGGAGGAGAGGAAGGCTGCGTGGGAGGAGTTCGAGAACGAGAAGAAAGCTAAAACTTATTCGGGTACCATCGCCGGATATTCAGTCGCGAATCTAATCATCGGTTTGCAGACTATTATAAGGAGAGAGAATCCTACTTGGAATAACACTTTAGTCTCCCAAGCGACGACAGAGAGGTTCAAGTTGATTGAGGAGGAGATCGCAGCCGGTGGAAAAAATGCACCTGTAATCAATCGAAACTAACTTGACTAACTTTATAATAAAATTTTAAATTTTTATAGGTATTTCATCAGGCGATCTTGGAGATACGCGCTATGCAACAGGCTCAACAACAGCAGCAACAAGAGTATTATAGGATATTAGAACAGCAAGCTCTTTTACATCAGTTACGTCAGCAACAATACCTGCAGCAGCAACAACAGATGATGCAGTAAGTTATAAAACTTAATCGCTGAAACGTTTATAACAATTTTTTTTTTACAGAAGAAATAATTCACGACTACCCAATCACAATTATCCCAGACAAACTGCTCCCACGGCATCTGGGCTTGCTCAAGCTCTACTTCGTAATAGTAATCCCGTGGATTACATCGATCTGAACGATTAGGCCGGTTGCAGTGTAGTTGTTTTATAAATCAAATCTATATGGATAGATACAATGTCGAGACTACTGTGTACTGTTTTATTCGTTAGTATACATTTTAATAAAACGATAGTTTTAAGTTAAAAGTGTGTAAATTATAAATTATTTCGTTTTTGTATCACCTATTGTATACATATAAATTAAATACAGACATCTTATTTTGGAATTGCTTTCGTTGTACAATTTACTCTCTAGTGAGTCGCTTATAATAGCGTTAGAAAAGAAATTACTCTATGTTAATTTAATCTTATGGATTTTTCGTACATCGTTTTGTAAATAAAATAGCTAAAAATGAAGTTTTCCTTTTTTTTGCTTGTATGTTTGTAGGTGTCGTCAAATCGGTGGTGTTGTGTGTTTTGAGCTGATTTTAACATTTATTTAATACTGATATAAGAGTCAATTTTTCAGTTTTTAAAGCAAGTATGATACAGTCGAACATAAAAATTATTTTAAGCTCATGTTGGGTTCCATTTACCAAAAAGACGTTTTAATTCGAAGTTTTCATCAATCCAAGCTTAGTGTGCAGAAGAGACAAACAACAAGTGGTGTCCATTTTAGCCACGCTCTCTTTTCATCCCGCTGGCTATCTCATTCATAAACGAAACAACAGTACTTTGTATAAACGAGTAAAACTGCTACAACCTTTAGGTCATATCTTATAACCTCCCACCCCCCTCCACCCTGCCAATAACAGAAATCAACTCCCCGTCATTTTGCATAGTTTGAATACTTGCACACAGATGTAACAATTAAAATACTGTTGACAGCTGTCAAACTACGAATTGTTGTCTTTTTAATGAGAAAAGCTGCCAAATTACTTTTAACGGCAATCAAATTATAAAGACGGAATTTCTTTTCATATTTCATAGGGCTATCTAAGGGGTTTTATCTAAGGCTGGACGAAGGGTCCGTTAGCCTTTTATTCTTCTTACGATCGCGGCGCCTCTAACCGCAGGGTCTGTAACAATCAAGGGAATTTTTGGATCTGCAATTGGACGACCAAATCGCGGCCGGATACTAGTCTGCCATCGATAAGATCCTCCTAGTCTCCACACGAGGAGGAGGTCTGTCGGGATCTAGCTCTCCCAAGTGCTGGATCAACGGGTTCTCCGGCCGAGAGGCCCTCAAAAGAGTTCCCCTGGCCAGCGCCATCGCGTATGCGCTCAGCGGCGGGATGTTCAAATCTCTATGGATTTGGGCATTGCTCACGAACCAAGGCGCCGCCACGATGATTCGCAGCACCCGGTTCTGGAGGATGTTCAGCCTTTTAACTTGCGATATACTGGCGCTGGACCAGGTCAGGACACCATATGTTAGAATCGGTCGGAGAAACACTGTATAAATCATGAGCTTAATCCTTAAACTCAAGGAGCTCTTCCAACACAAGAGAGGAGCCAGAGCCGCGCGTGCACGAAGGAATTTGGCTGTGATTGTCGTAAAATGGTGTTTCAAGTCAGCCTGGAATCTAGTGTTAAACCAAAGTATTGCACGCGCGTTTCCCAAGGTAACCTTTTTCCCCAATTGTGATGTTCGTTGGGGGGGGGCATTCCGTTTTCTGGAGAACCTTATCGCAAGGCATTTGTTGGCGTTGATGCTAAGACGCCATTTGGTCGCCCAGTCACAAATCTCATTGACCGATCTTTGGAGCCTTCGACATATGAGCGCATCGTTTCTTGAGGAGGTATATACGGCCGTGTCGTCCGCATACGCCAAACAAGTGGAAAATGACCTAGGTATATTGCTCGTAAATAGAATAAATAGTTCTGGCCCCAAAAGTGAACCCTGCGGTACTCCGGCGAAAATTCGCCTGCGGTCGGGGGGTGCATCGCTCAACTTTATCGAGAATGTTTATGCCAAACCTGCCCATTTTAAAAAGTAGACCTTCGTGCCATACCGAATCGAATGCGTGTGCAAAATCCAGAAAAACCGCACCTGTTGAGTGCCTCATCTCCAGCGCATTGCGAATCTCCTCCGTCAAACGGAGGAGCTGAAAGTCTGTCGATAAGCCCTCTCGGAATCCCAACTGCTCATCAGGTAACAAGTTACCCTCAGTGATGAAGAAAAAAAAAAAACAATAGTTCGTGCAGTTTGACAGCTGTCAAGAGTATTTTAATTGTTACACCTGTGTACAAGTATTCAAACTATGCAAAATGAAGCTATATACTAGATAGATTATATCGGGATATTTAAAAACAAAACCAGTGGCGGAGGGAGTGGAATAAAAACGGGGGAAAAAAAAGGAACAATCAAACACACATGGTGCTTATTATTATTATTTTAATAGTTTGATCAAATCTAACAAAATGTACTTTTGCATATTTTGAATTAAAAAACGAATATTTTTGTATCTATGTCACGTCGATTCTTCGGTTTCCTCCACCTGACAGCAATCGTTTTCGAAAACCCCTGACCACTAAAATAAGAAACCGCTTTCATAGCCAGATGCGGTTTAATATTGAATATCGGATTAGTTTCAGCCTAAAAATAAAAATATTTATTCAAACGATATAATTATAGAATAAACAATAAATAAATCTTACGACTTTATTATTTTGGGTCCCCAGTATATACAATTTGCCGTTAAGTGAATGTTGGGCTATCGATAACCCACTAATCGTGTAACATGTGTGGTAAGTATCCCTCGGCTTCCCGGGTTTGTCCAGTAAACCACCGTCGTAATGTTGACAGCATATTAAAATATATTCCTGTAATGCAGCTCTATTAAATAGTACATCTTCAGGTTCACAACCATCTTGTTCGGTAAGAAATTTATGTAATAATGGGAACGAAGCTGCCTGCCAAAACGAATAACAACCGTCTACTAATTTATTGGTCCTCCCTTGAAATCCACCTTCGTATTTCATCTGTCGATTTACCAACCATCTCTGAGATACATATATTACGGTCAAATTAAAATTAAAGCTGCAATATAATTATTAAATATTACCAATAGAGATTTCACATCGCATAAACGTATTCTATTCAATAAAAATAAGGAGGCTAAACCGCAAAATGTATAACCACCGTGGGCTTCCATCCCCGGACAACCAGAGAAACCACCTTCGTAAGTTTGGCAGCTATTACGGAAAAACAATAAACCGAAATTGCTTAATTAAACGAAATAATTTTTACCCGACAATCCATTCCGCAGTACCTTGAAAAGTTTATTCGTAGCAATGTTTGTTAAAGTTGCTACAGCTAAGGCACAATAAGTACCGCGGATATCAACCTCACCATCTCGATGCATACAAAAAGCTCCTTCGGGTGATCGTAACGACCATAAAAACGATTGTAAACCTACCCTATTACACAATAACGATATCTAATTTATTTCTATATTATTCAATATTAAGAATCGCTTACGTATTTATTGTATCGTAAGCTTTCTTCGTTCAATTATACATAATACGTTAACAGCTGCGTATGTCGTGGCTAAATGCGGTAACTGTCCCGGACCACCACCGAACCCACCCGTAGGGCATTGACACCTTAAAAAACGATTCTTAATCTAATTTAAACTATAAATGAGTTACTCACTTCCCGATGAAATCAACGATGTTATTTAACTGCTGTTCGGGCAGTTCGACCTCTAATAACGATAAACTGTGGACAATCCAGTAACACATCCAGGTCCGACTTGCATCGAGATTCTAAAAATGTCCCTCGATTACCATAAAAACTCACTATAGATATTTGCAATTTCGATTAAGTATTACCACATAACCTGCGGGTAGATATGTGAGGCATTGTCTGAGATATTTCTCGTGTTCGGCGGTGATTAATTTCGGTAAACTATTATCGACACGACATCTACTACCTAAGCTCTGGTACAGTCTTTTAATATTTGATTCAACGTTAATCTAAAAATCATCGATAATTGACAGCTCTCGCAAAGTGGTTGCTGATTGAGGTTATGTATAAACGATTGATGGGATTTTAAAATCATATTTTACCTGTTCTACGGACGTTAATGTTTCGATATCCTCGTCGTTGAAGAGATCCTTTTCGATATCCTTCCAATTCCGCGTAAAAAAGAGCCATATCATTTAATTAACATCTCACTAACAACAATCTTTATACTGTAGGTACATATGTACATACATTCACAAATTAAAATACATACAACGTTTATTTTTCGATTATCTTTTCACCATTTTTAACTCTTAACTTTCACTATTCCAACGATTATGTTTCTGTATTAGATTTGCATCTTTTTTTGTTGAAAATTACGAGAATTTTATCTGATTTTTAAGAGCCATGATTTGACATTTTAAATCGAAGATTTTTTTTTAATATGTCAAAAGATTAAAGTTTGTTAATTTAGTTATTTAATCGTTTATAAATTAAATTATATTTTTAAATCTTCCTATTATTAAATAAATATTATTTTAATATAAATTTATTAAATAATTTATGGTTTAAGGTTACAGATTCCTGTATTAGAAAATTTAAATTTAGTTTAGATATATGTGTAAAGATGTCGCGGTAATCGATGTAAAAGCGCGAATTTTTTAAATTTAAACAACTTCTGATGCATATTTTTGATATTTCATGATATAATAATAATAAAATCGAGATGTAATAGCCCTAAAATGACTAAATAAATAATTGGCGAGAAATAACAGTTAATAGGAGCGTAGTTTAGATTAGTTAATAACAACAGAAATATCGTCAGCAATTGCACGAAAGGTATCATTTAACGCACGATAATTATAAAACAAAACCAGTCCCCACTACAGGGTATATAAACAAGAAGAAAGTTTTATGTTACACTTACAATCCAATCTAATCGCGCTTGAATAAAATCTTGTGTAAGAAGTTCGTTTAGCGATCAAAGTCTACTCACTACGAATCATATTTATTTAAATTCGGTGCTTTTAATTTGCATTTAATCAGAAGTCTATTCAAGTGCAACATTCAATACTACCGACAATGGAAAAATTAACGTATTCTTCAGATGAAATGGATGTAAGTTGATCCTTATCTTTCTTGTTTATTAACTTAAGTTATTGTTATCAATCTGGTGGTGCAATTTTTTCCAATTATTCGATGATATACCAAGCTAAAGATAATGTTCGGAACCGAATAGTAATTTACGGTTATCGGAGCGTGCAAAAGATAATAACTAGTAGCATATTTGTTTTCTGATTTGTGATATCTCTTGGTGTGTGCCCTCGGGATTTTTCAACGTTAACAAACATGTTATTTGCTTTCTAAATACCTTTAGAATAGCACCGCTCATCGACGTCCGTATTGATCGTATTTATCGGTAGATTTTTTGCCGAAGGATGTCCGATGGATTAGTTAGTGTCTATACTTCTATCTTTTATTCGCAATGACGGTGTTT